>ML296594.1:0-59592 GCA_005239495.1 Nicotiana undulata
CTACCTCTGAGTTGGTGGAGGAGCAACTCAAATCAATTTCCTGTTCTTTCGGCCATGGCTCAAAACGTTCTAAGTGTGCCTATTTCAACAGTCGCATCAGAGAGCGCATTTAGCCAAGCAAGACAGCAGCTAGGAGATACCCGTCATTCATTAGGCAACAACGCTTTGGAAGTTCTAATGTGCTTCAGAGATTGGATTAGATCAGAACGGCGAAATCAAGGGCGTGGCGAGGTAGATGATGCGGAGGACCAAGAAATTGGAGATATAATGGTTTATGGTACCGATTCAACCAATGTCGGAAACCAAGAACCTCACGTTGACATGGAAGAGCTTACAAAGATGATGCAAAATATGTGATTTACTATTTCTTTTTTTCTTTTTTTAACAATTGTTGTAAACTTTTAATTAGCAAGTTCAAAAATTAAAAAAATTAAAAAAGAACTTGCAAATTAATTTGAATTATTATATATTATTCAATAAAAATATCAAAGTTACTTACATATTGTGAATTTTTGATATTGCATATTAGTCTTATTCAATATTTTTTAGTAGACACTTACTATCTATTTTCCAATTTAGAATTTTAAAATTCAAATTTAAAATTTTAAACTTTTTAAACTTTAAAGTTTACACCTCAAAGTTTGAAATTTGAAATTTGAAAAGATTGCATTTATATTTAATGTTTTAGTTTGTTATTTTAATATTAATATATTATTAGACGTATAAGACTATAAGTACAAGTTTGAACTTTAATTTATATTTTATAATTTATAGTATGTAAATTTGTAAACTTTAATAGTTTAATTTGCAAGTTTTAGTTTATTCTTTTAATTCTAAACCCTTAAAAGTTTAATTCTAATCTTTAATTTTAACCCTTAAAAGTTTGCAAACACTTAACTATCAATAACTTTGAAAAAGAAAAATATAACTTAATTATAAAAAATAAAAAAAATAAAAAACCGGCCCGCCCGAGCCCGTTAAGACTGAGCCCGCACGGGCCCTATATAACCCGCAAAATCCCAGACCGCTACCAGCCCGTTAACCCCAACCCTATAACAGCCCGCCCCGAACCCTAACGGGCTGACGTTTTTTGCGTCCAGCCCGCCCGATAAACACCCTTAAATAGGAGTCCCCACTTGTTTTCTATGCGAAATGCATGGGTGTGGTGTATAGGTGAGGTGACGAGTATCTATGCACCACCCAATTTTCCTGTTAAGCATGATCCTTTTCCCGTTCCCAACTTAATTGATTATTGTCTTGATTGTTCTATGACTATTTGATGTTGTTACCTTGTTGTTATACATTGTGATGGTTATTTTGTGAAGAGTATTGGTATTGGGTTCCCTTGTGGGACAAACGATTGAGCAATTTGGTGTTGTTTTACGAAATTTATATATATATATATGCACATTGATGTTCCTGTGATATATTGTTGAAAGAGAGATAGTGTGAAAGGCTTGGCCTTAATTGTAAAAGTGTTGTGAAAGGTTTGGCCTGAATTGTGAAATTTTCATAAATTAATATAAGGTTATGATATGTCTAGTGGGAGCGGGTTGCACGCCGCAACAAAGATGTAATAAGGGTGGACAAGTGGGATCGGGTTGCACGCCCCAACAGGAGTGATAAGGGTGATATATATAGGGAGGAGGAATAAGGGAGAACAGGTGGGATCGGGTTGCACGCCGCAACAAAAGGTGAAATAAGGGAGGACACTTATAATTTATTGAATTTTACAAAAAAATGTTTTACTGAATTTCAAATGAAGTTTTTACTGGTTTTCTTTGAAAAACTCATTGGATTTGAGCCTTACGGATTTGGAAAAGTCAAAAATGTTTATTTTTACTATTTTCATGATTTTGGATATATTTTTCCTTCAAAGTTTAAAGTTTGAAACTTGGAAATTACTGAGAATTGGTTATAGCTGAGGCCTGAAAGAGGCGGTTATGTTATGTAATTATTGTTGCAGTATGTAAATTTACTTTGTGTAGATTTCCTTCTTGCTTTCTCTATTATCGTTACATGTCTATTGTTCTTGTTTGTTAGATTCGTGTTTTTCTTCTTGTTTTGCTCTATATGTACTGTTACAGGTTAAGTTACATTGCCCCGCCGTAGCCTCGTCACTACTTCGCCGAGGTTAGGCTCGGAACTTACTCAGTACATGGGGTCGGTTGTACTGATACTACACTCTGTGCATTTGTTTTGCACAGATCCAGGTACTAGTCGACAGTAGAGGATTCCAGAGCGGCCTCTATTAAGTTGGAGACACGGGGTACATCTGCCGGCGTTCGCAGAGTCCGAGAGTCTTCTCCTACTTTACATATACTGTTTTATTTCCTTCAAAACAGTTGCACTACTTCTTTCAGCCATTATTTGTAGCATTCTTTTAGAAGTTCGTGGATTTGTGACACCATACCCTGGGGTGGTTCTAAGTTATTTATATAATTAGATCGTGGTTCGTATATTCAATTGTTTATTTGTCTGTGCTTAAAAATGTAACATAGAAAGTCAGTAGCGTAAGCTTTACTTGGTTATTGTGTATTATGCTCAAATAGAAATTTAAGGGAAGTAGTTAACCGAATTCTAACATTGGCTTGCCTAGCAAGTGTGGTGTTAGGCGCCATCACGATCCCTAAGGTTGGGAAGTTTGGGTCGTGACACCTCTGATGGTCGGCACTTCGTGTGATGCTCGATGAGGGTGTTCGGGGTCAGACCGTTGCGCCGGTCGAGTCGGCGCCTGGGGCTGGTCACACTGCTGACATTCCTCGCCCAAGCTCCCTGGCTCCTACGGTTCGCTCGATGGGCGAATCCTCCCGTGATGCAGTCGAGGCGCCCCCCTCAAAGAGGCACATTGGAAGAGATGCCTTCGGGTGATGTGCCCTCGAGGGCTAGCCCCGCTGGGGCGGTGCCTGAGGATGTGAATTAGGCCATCCAAGGGGCGGAAGTGCCACCCGAACCGAGGACGGAGGAGGCCGTGATGATGCCTCGACAAGATTTGGCGGTTGCCGCCGTTGTTCAAAGCGATTCGTCCTCGTCTTAACGGGCTCGCACTCCCCCTCTAGTTGACGAGAGATTGAAGGGCGTAGTGGTGGACGACGATGAGTCTGACTTGGACATCGATCCTGAGGATATATGATTGTTCGAATAGGGTTTTACTAGGGTTGAGGTGATCGTAGGCGACCCTTCACGTGTGCTTGAGACTCTGACGGACGTTAACTATCTGGAGAACATGACGGATTTGGCGGAGCAGTTTGACCTCTTGTGTTCTGCTGCTGAGAATAGGTCTCTTCAGAACCTTAGTGATGCTGGCTTGTCACGCTGTGTGGAGGGGATGGCTTTAAGGGTAAGCTTTTGCCTTTACTTCTTTTGTTTTGAGTTTTGAGTTTCTTGCTGATTCCTCTTTTTCTGAAGATAGCCGAGAAATAGCGCCGATACCGCAACAAGTGCAGGGAGATGCATATCGGCTCAGGGCGAGAGGTGATACTCGGTCCCTTGGAGAAGAGCCGGAGAAGAAAGATGAGGACCTAATGCGGTCTATCCGCAGGTGTAGCGAGCTCGAGGGGCTGATAAGAGTCAAGGATGAGGAGCTCGAGGTGGGTAAGGGTGTTGTGGCCGAGTGCGAGGACCTTCAAGAAACGGTATCATCGTTGCGAGCTGAGCTCGAGCGAAATGAGGCCAGGGTTGCACTCTTGAGCGAGGAGTGGAACGGAAAGGTCGCTGGCCTGGAGAGAAAAGTTGTGGAGTTGGAGAGGGTTGAGAGTGTCCGTATCGTAGCTGCGGCGAGGGCGGAGGGACTGGAAGACACAGTGAGCGTCCTTAGATCTAAGAGGGAGGCCGAGAGGGGGATGACCGCTATGAAGGAGGCCAGACTCGAAGAGCGGATAGGTGAGATCGGGCGGGAGGCCTCGAGTTTGGGTGATAAAGTGGCGGCCTTGAAGGCCGAGAAAGCCCAGCTATTGTCTCAAACCTCCCAAGAAGTTTCCCCTGATGTCGTTCCTCGACACTTATATGAGACGTGGGTTCATGCCGAGGCCTAGCGAGATATTTACAAGGATCTGTGGATGGTGGGGCGTGTTCCTGAGGCTGTCTTTGAGGATGCTCGTGCGAAGGTGCGTGAGGCTCAGCTTGCTTGTGGATATGACCCCGCGACGCTGGTGCTGAAGTTTAAGATGGGCTCTCTGAAGTTGAAAGTTCTGATGAGGATGGAGTAGATGCGGGAGAGTGAGACTTGTGTGTGTGTTTTTTTGTATTTGTTTTCGTTCTCTCCTTTTTTTGTTTCTTTCTTTCTTGTACTTGCTTTTGGGGGCGTGTTTAGGCCCCCTGTGTATAAATTCTTGAATAAAATTTACTCTATTTTGGGTTGTATGTCTCTGGCTTTTCTTTCTTTCCCTCTCTTTTGGGGATAAGTATTTCGGACATTTCAACGATAAGTCCCTATTTTTTATTCAGGAATTCTGGTGTGGTTCGTGTTCGCTTTTCTCGGGCGGAACTTCATTCGAGCGAGGCCGAACATAAGTAATTCGAGCGAGGTAGAATGTAAATAATTCGAGCGACGTCGAATGTAAATAATTCGAGCGACGTCGAATGTAAGTAATTCGAGCGAGGTCGAATTTTAGTGATTCCAACGAGGTCAAATTTTAGTGATTCGAGTGAGGTCGAATGTAAGAGTGAGGTGCCGAATGACTTGGAGTTGTGTGAAGGATATTGTGTGCTGTTTTGTTTGTTAGTATTATTCCATGAGTGTTACGTGCTCGTTTAATGTATACATTCGAGAAATTCTCCATATACCTGTCTTGTCGTTCTGCCTGGAGTAGATGATATGCGGAGCGAAAAATCACTAACTTGTATTTCGAGTGTAGGCGTTAGGTGAGAGCGGTTGGGTTTGATTTTGACGACTCAAGCGAGGTCGAGGATAGCTTTGTCAACTCGAGTGAGGTTGAGTTTAACTTTTGCGACTCGAGCGAGGTCGAGTTTACCTTTTGGCGACTCGAGCGAGGTCGAGTTTAATTTTGGCGACTCGAGCGAGGTCGAGTTTAACTTTTGCGACTCGAGCGAGGTCGAGTTTGATTTTGGCGACTCGAGCGAGGTCGAATTTAATTTTTGCGACTCGATCGAGGTCGAGTTTTAGTTTTTGGCGACTCGAGCGAGGTCGAGTTTTAATTTTTGGCGACTCGAGGAGTGGCGGAGAGCGGAGTGACTGCTTCTATCTTTCATCGAGATTTTTACGTGTTGGTTCATTCGCGCGCCGGGGTGAGTCCCAGTCTGCGTAGTCCCTACACTGTGTGTCCTAGAGAGGCCGTCGATGGGACAAACAATGAATTCAATACTCAGAAGCTCGCATATGGTGGCGTATACTGCCGGGCGGGTCGGTATTGCATACCCGTGATCGCGGATACATGGGAGAACTCTAATCGTCAGCGTCCTATCTGGGTTGGGACGCCGTCGAGTTTGCCGTACAATTCCTTTATGGAGGTTTTTTCTTGTTGCCTCCAGTTCGTTCCGAACCGTTCATCCTTCGTTCATGCCAAAGGCACGATATCCGTTTTCCTCTGTTCGTTTGCTGTTGCTTGGAGGAACGATAGGGACATTGGGGGCGGCATTCTGCCCCTACTCTTGGCTAGTCCCTCCGCCTATCTCCCTACCTGTGTGCCTATGGGGAGCATCCTTGCTTCTTATTTCACACCTGTAAAAGGGGAGGCGAGTTGAGGATTTACAAGGAATCATATATTACCTGGGTTTGATAAGCTGGCTGACGGGCGACGGGGTTATTCGTGTTTCCTTCACCGATCATACACTTTGAACCTGATGTCAGCTTCATATCCCGCCTTCCTCACTTTGGTTTGAGTACTCCGTGGATGGATAGTTTGTTTCCCATTATATCCTCGAGTTTGTACCCCAGTTTGTCCCAGTCCCGGATGAGCCAAAGTTCGCACCACAGGCGTGAGAATGAGGAGCACTTTTACGGTAGGTCAGACAACAAGCATTTCTCTGTATAGTGGTATTACCACACGTGGGGTACTGACATGGGAGTATTTTCACGAGATTACTTGATACGTGGGCCTCGCCGCGATGGTTCATACTCGCGACATATTTCTGATTTTGTGTGATGCCTTCGTTCTTGGTTAGTTTGACGGATCTAGCGAGAACTTAGGCTTTGGCTAGGAAATCCCCATTTACGGCGCCAAATTGTTTGACCAAAAATTGTGAAACCTTGGCTAAACTAGATAAATTGAGGAAGTAATGGATAAATCCTAGAAGATAATTAACTCTAGATCGAAGAATACCAATTAAGAAGAGTCGAGTAAGATTAAACTTATGTAACTCATTAAAATTATGAGAGTGACTTGAATGTATATGATAAGCTCATATTTTTGACATCACTATTCCATGATGTAAAAATAAAGAAGAGAGGAATGGAATCACCGTTCATGTTTTATTGATTTCATAACGATGATTACAGAGAATCCCTAGCAAGGTCTTGGACCTTCTCTTATTTACAAGATGAATCATGTGTTCTCTACTGAGAGAGAACTGGGAAAAGACCCCCTACTTCTAGCACTCCCCCCGTATATATAATAGCCAATTTCATTTATCCAATGGTCATTAACCTGCGTGCTGACCGTGGGGCAAATTACTACGGCCTATGATATTCGCTATCACGGCCTAACTGCTCTCATCAATTAGTCAGATTTTAACCCATACATTTATCTCAATAGAATTTTTGAGAGATATGGTGATTGAATTGGATGGTAGAATACCACTAAAAATAATTCAATATATGAAGTCTTACTCACAATAAGGGCATGCTCAACGGCTCAAATCTCATTGTCTCTTTTTTCCTCCCTATCTCCTTCACCCCATGTAATAGAAAGTTTTAACGAAATAAAAAGAAACTTGAAAGTTGTGAGATTCTTATTGCGTGTTTGACCAACCTTTTAAAATCAGCTTATTTTGATAAGTATATTTTCGGAAAAGTGCTTTTCTAAAAAGTACTTTTGATGAGAAACAGTTTGTGTTTGGCTAATTAATTTGAAAAACACTTCTGAGCACCAATTAGTGTTTGGCCAAGCTGTAAAACATGCTTTAAGTGTATTTTTCTCAAAAGTGCTTTTCAAAAAAGTATTTCTGGAGAGAAGCTACTTTTTTCTGCTTCTCCAAAACTGCTTTTGCTTCTGCTTCTACTCAAAAGAACTTTTTTTCTTCTTCTAAAAGCTTGGCCAAACACTTCAATATTTCTAAAAAAAATATTTTTTTTTGGAAAAAAAAAGTGTTTTTGACCTTGGAGAAGCTTGTCCAGACAGGCTATTAGTCCTCAATAGATAGAAGATTTACCCTAAATAGCAGCTCACTCAATTACTTGAATTAAAATAGCCTATGAATATATAATATTTAATAATTTATTTAATAAATATATAATCTATATATATTGACTGAAAAAAGTAAACAACAAACAAGCTAGCTATATGCATAAAGATCCCTCCACTAGTTTCTAATTAGATCTTGGGAGCCGTTCTTGTATATTGGATTTTTGAATTTTGATAGATTTCCTATGCTGAATTTTAGTAAGGAAAACTACCAAGTTTGTCCTTTTAGAGCAACAATACTACCAATATTAACTAATTGATAAAATATTACCAATAATAGCAAAATGCTAATAATATAGCCAACTGATTTTTTAGCATTTCAGTGATCATAAGTCTTTCCTTTTTGTATATTGATGATGTTAATCCTATACTCTGTAATAATTTATTTTCATTAATTTTTATTTTTTATTTTATTTTATGTTGTATTTAAGCTCTTATTCGTCTTGTTTCATTTTAGTCCGTCTTAATAGTAATAAAAGCTAACCAAGTTGATGGTTAGCTCTTAAATATCAATTTCAGATAGACAAAATAAAATCACCAGATGACTTAATCTTTCTTTTATGATAAACATTAAAACTAAAAATTTAAAATGTGTCATTTTTTAAAGTAAATTAGATAGAACGTTGGAGTGAGGAATCCTAAGAGGAAGAGTTGAGTACAACCCAATGAAGAAAAAATTTAAGTGATAGTTTCTATGAGTCCACCAAACAGTAAAGATACCTGGTCCTTTACCAGTTACCTCAGAGATATTGACAGAAACAGTAAGTAAGAAAGGCACATGATTTTTTACGTGGAAAAATCTCAACTCAAGGGGACAAAAATCACGACCTATTCTGATAGGATTTCAATTTCACTAACTTGTAATCTTAACTATTACAAGCCACTTTGTAATGGCACTCTTACAAAGATTTTAACACTCAAACTTGTAATCCCTATTACAAGCCACTTTGTCACTCACTAGTTACAAAGACTTTTGACTTATGACTACACTAGTCACAACACAAATAACACAAAAGGTTTATGGTTTTGAGATTCCTAAAACCGTTCTTCTAAGAAAGCAAGTAAGATACAACGAAAAGTAAAATACAAGATTACAACTCAACTAAGGACATCTAACAACACGTGGTGAAACTGGTCCGTCTTAGTGGAGTTGTCTTCTTGTTTTTTACACACTTGAGTCTTCAATGCTAGAACAACACTTCAATGCTCTAGAGAATGTTTTTAGCAAATGCTCAAGTCAATATCTTGTTTGTCTCCAATCAAGATATTATAACCCTAGGACATCCCAAGAAGGATGCCCATGCCTAGTTGGTACACTTTTCAACCAATGGGAAGTGATTGCTGCACTGTTACTGCACTGTAGCATGTACAGTTGTAGGCAGTCACTTTTCTGTCACAGCTTTCCAGCTGTAGAGCTGACTTGTACTTCCGTCAGTGAGAATGTCAAGGGATCAGGTCTCTCAACTGTTTCCTGTGAGTTCAATAGTACACTGCCCAGATATCTTGAGATTATGCTGACTGGTTGTGCTGGTTACGCATTAAGTCTTTTATCTGGTTCTTTACATGAAAGTTTGTTAGATCATCAAAATAGAATACTAACCCATCACTAAGTCTATTGTGTTGTTTAGCTTATTTAAGTTATGAAAATTGTGGTTTCATCTGCTCGCGTATTTCTTCATTTCCATTGTGTTTATAATCGTGTTAGTACTTATTAGTCATTTGCTAGCGTATTTTTCCAATTCCTTTGTGTTTGTAATAATTAGTTAGGTTTTAGTGGGTAAACTGCGAGCGTAGTTCAGCTGTTTTCGAGTGGATGTTATTGAAATAAATTGGGTACATTTTAAAGAGTTTGAATTTTGACTTTTGGACGATTTGATAGAGATTTGAGGTAGTTTGAATTGAAAATTCAGTCAAAAATCGAAGTGAAAGAAAAACATGAAAGAAAATGAGATGTGTATTCTCTTTTAACATAATCGAAAGATCACATGCATTTATTTAAATTTTGTAATTTTTTATTCGCTATTTTTGGTTATCTGTGCTTGCTGGTTAATTGTTGGTAAGTTTGAGCAAATTTCGGCTACTTCCGTACTTTTCCCTGCATAGTCTCTGGTAGGGGTGTGCATTCGATTTATCGATTCGATTTTGACCCTTATCGATAATTGCTTATCGATTATCGATTTGTACATATGCTTATCGTTATCGTTTCAATAAGGTTTCGATTTTTTCGATTTCGATTTATCGATTTTTGGGGCTTATCGATTCGGTTATCGATTACACCAATAAGAAAATTTGCGGGATTCCACGAAACGTATATCGCTATAAACACGCCTAACTAATATGGATAAAAGAAGCTAAAATAAGACGAACACCGTTTATAAAATAAAAATTGTGTCAACAAGCACACGCAACGAAACTAAAGTAAAGGATCAAATGTATGCCACCAAAACTCCAACGGTATAAAAAAAAATACATCATCAAGGCTAATTCTGTTTTTCATTAATTTGAATTTCATTCTCTTGAGTTTTAAATATGATCATTCGTTAAATGTGATATCCCTTGCTGAAACTACTAACCTTTAAACATGGAAGAAATTAAGAAAAATATTAAGAACTTTGTAATACATCACATTCTTTTACAAGTATATTATTTAAAATGGAGAACTTACATAGCAGCTAACTAACTCTAGCAAACATCGTCGGTGGAAGCTTCTTTGCCAAGATTAGTAAAATCTAATAAGAATATATATATATAAAAAAAAATATTTAAAAAAATAAAAAAAAATAAAAAATAAAAAATAAAAAATAAAAAATAAAAATAAAAATAAAAAATAAAAAATAAAATAAGAATGTATATTAACAAGTCAGGCAATTAATATATTATTTAACTATTTTAAGCAATACAATAAAATTATGTTAGGGACTTAGGGTAAAGGAAATGGTATTATAAAATAAGGGTATATTTATCTTTTTAGTATATCTTATCGGTTTATCGATAAATCGATAAACCGATAAGCGAAAAGGATAAAATCGAAATCGAAATCGATAAATCGATAAGGAAAATTTCGAAATCGAAATCGAAATCGATAAATCGATAAACCGATATCGATAAACCGATAACAAATAATCGATTCGATTTATCGATAAACCGATTCGAATGCGCACCCCTAGTCTCTGGAATGTCTTGGGGCAAGTTACACATTTAGCCGGTCGAGTAAAAATAATTATATTTGCTAGTTAATTATTAAAAAAAATATATACTTTAGTAATTATACAAAATGTATACCTATTGTACATTAATATACAAAAATATACCTTTTACCGATTATTTAGGATCGACTATACTGTATAGTTTTCAATATTGGGCTAATGAGTACCAAAGACGTTAATAAAAAGAGAAATTTTCACAAACCACTATTGTTTAGTGGTTATTAGCTAGTTGTAGCTACCATTTACTATATTACTTACTATAGCTATAATTTCACATTTTTTTAGAGTGTATTCGATGTATTTAAGCTAATGTATTCATGAATACAGTAGCAAAACTCGGCGTGAAACATGGGATTACAGCTAGACGGATTATTGTATTCGACTGTATTCGCGATATGTATTTGTGAATACAATAACGTAAATAGCGCAATTCATGGTCTATTCAGCTGTTTTAAATGGAAAGTGAATCAATTAACAGAATAGACTCCTAATATAACTCAACTAACACAATTACTTCACCTATAATCTGTTTTTGACGCGAATAATCTGAATATTTTACCCAGACGATAAATACATCAAAACAGAGCAATCGCCGAGTTTCTAATCCTTCCCCTTTCTGTTGATATCGTTCGTGGGTGTTTCCGTTTTCAACCAATGAAATTCGAGATTCATCTATAGTGCAAAAGCACATGAATACATACTGCAGATACATTTGAATACATATATACATTTGAATACATAAATTATATTAATTAAAAAAATATATGAATATATTCATGGAATACAACGAGACAGTGAATACAATGAAATACATGGAATACAACGAGATACATTGAAATACAATTAAAAAAAAACAATGAATACAATGAAATACATGGAATACAACGAGATACATTGAAATACAATTAAAAAAAAACAATGAATACAATGAAATACATGAAAATACAGTGAGATACATTGAAATACACTTAAAAAAAGGTAACAGAATCTTCAAGTTGATCAGCCCCAAACTCCGTCATCTTTGTTCAAGAACAACCCTAATGTCGTCTCGTCGAGAGGGCCACGATTCTGACGCGAAACGTCATTGTTCCCGTTCGATCAAGAACCCAGTCCAAAAAGATCTAGGAAGCATAATAGAATCAGTGATAGAAAAGAGCTGACTGATGCTGTTGAAGCTGTTGAGAGCACAGGCGGAAGAAGTAGCAGCGTTGAGAGCTGGGAATATCACGATCCGTTCATGGCTAGAAGATGGGCTAAGCGTTTGCATGACTATAGGATATGATGTTCACGACTTTGATTCCTTACCCTGAATTGTTGGATCCCTTAACTCCGATCTCTGGGGATGATCTATTAATTGAACAAAGTCTTTTTTAATTTTTTTTGGCTTGGGGTGAGAAGAAAGAGAGGAGATTCGCTGCTGATGGTGGTGGTAGCGGAGAAGCTTTCCCGGAGGAAGCACGATCGACGGAGGAACTGATGAGAGAGAATCCATAAGCTTGTATTCATGGAGAAAACTAGCGTTTGGAGAGAGAGAGAGAGAGGGTGGAGAAAAATCACAAAGAATGAGAGAGAGAAAATAATACAAAGCATATTTTATGGCTTAAGGGTAGGAGGTGACCATAAATAGATATTTGGCTATAAAAATCAAAAGGTAGCTATGAAATATAATTTTTTAAAATGATATTTATTCAAAATAAATAAGGTATCTACCAAAAATTGCACGAGGCGCCCTATTTGGTCGCCCCCATTTAACCTATACCCATTTTTTAAAAATTATTTAACATATGCCCTAATTTTTACAACTTCATGCGCCTCCTTCTTCCTGCTTCCGGCGCAAAACTTCAGCTATTTTAGTGCTGAATTTTATACAAATGAACCAAATAACTTCAGCACATCTGTTGAAGTTTTTGAATAAGCTTTATTGCAAAACAAAAGTTCAGCTTATTTAGTGCTGAAGTTTTTACAAATAAACCAAATAACTTTAGCATCTTCTGCTGAAGTTTTTGAAAAAGATTTATGACAAAACTAATTAATCCAGGACAAAACTTCAGCTTATTTAGTGCTGAAGTTTTTATAAATAATATAAATAACTTCAGCTTCTGCTGAAGTTTTTGAAAAAGATTTATGACAAAACTAATTAATCCAGGACAAAACTTCAGCTTATTTAGTGCTGATATTTTTACAAATGAACTAAATAATTTCAGCATCTTCTGCTGAAGTTTTTGAAAAAGCTTTATGACAAAACTAATTAATCCAGGACAAAGCTTATTTAGTGCTGAAGTTTTTATAAATGAACTAAATAACTAGCACCTCTGCTGAAGTTTTTACAAATAAACTAAAAAACTTCAGCTTCTGCTGAAGTTTTTGAAAAAGCTTTATGACAAAACTAATTAATCCAGGACAAAGCTTATTTAGTGCTGAAGTTTTTATAAATGAACTAAATAACTTCAGCACCTCTGCTGAAGTTTTTACAAATAAACTAAATAATTTCAGCTTCTGCTGAAGTTTTTATAAATAAAATAAATAACTTCAGCTTCTGCTGAAGTTTTTGAAAAAGCTTTATGACAAAACTAATTAATCCAGGACAAAACTTCAGCTTATTTAATGCTGAAGTTTTTACAAATGAACTAAATAACTTCAGCATCTTCTGCTAAAGTTTTTGAAAAAGCTTTATGACAAAACTAATTAATCCAGGACAAAACTTATTTAGTGCTGAAGTTTTTATAAATGAACTAAATAACTTCAGCACTTCTGCTGAAGTATTTACAAATAAACTAAATAATTTCAGCTTCTGCTGAAGTTTTTATAAATAAACTAAATAACTTCAGCTTCTGCTGAAGTTTTTGAAAAAGCTTTGTGACAAAACTAATTAATCCAGGACAAAACTTCAGCTTATTTAGTGCTGAAGTTTTTACAAATGAACTAAATAGCTTCAACATGTGCTGCTAAAGTTTTTGAAAAAGCCTAGAATGCTGAAGTTTTTGTGATTGCCTTTGCTACTTCAGGCCCCCGTATGCTGAAGTTTATGCGAAAAACGGGTATGCTTGCAATTTGTTTTGTAAAACAAGTATAAGTTAAAATGTGACCCAAAAAACGAGTATAGATGCAAAAGCCCCTAACCTTTACTATAAGAGGTAAAAATTCCTAATAAAAATAGAGGCCCAATAACAGATCATAATTTTGGGGAAGTGCACTTAACTCATTTGGAAAATTAGGTAGATCATAAATGACAATTCGGTCTTTCCACATATTTATTGAGGAATAAAGAAAATCAATGGGATGGTAATTGCCACTATGACTTGTTAAGATATTTCACTCAATTTCTCATGTTTATTAGTATGTATAATATGTAATATAGTATTCGATTTTTGAAATAATAAGAGTTCGTTTGGATACAAGAATTTTTTTCCTTTTTTTTGAAATTAGCGTTAACACATAAAATTTTTATTTTTCACTTGAAGATATATTTTGAAAATTTTCGAAAATTTGAAAAATTACAAAAAGTTAATTTTCAAAATTTTCACTCAAATCACTCACAAAACTGAAAAATAAACCCAAAATCATATTCATGTCCAAATACAACTCTAAATTTCAGATATCATTTTCACTTGATTTGTTTTTTCTATTTTGGAATTTTACGATTCTTATGTCCAAACGCTCACTAAAGCAATGAAAACTGTACGCAAATACACTTACTTTGGGCCCAAATCCCTTTTCCCTTCTAAGTAAACGGGTTGAGAAAATCCGACCCAGTAAAGACCGAAGCTATCTTGAAATGGCTTGTCGCTCAAGTAAAAACAAGCACTAAAACAAATCAAATCTCTGTCACTTCTAGCTACTAAGATTTCTTTTTTCTAAAGCTATAACAAATCAAATCAAAGATGTTTCTCACAAGGTACACTTCATTATTGGGCTTAATCTAGGGTATTTTTTTTCTTTTCTCAATACAGTTATTTTCTTTTCAAATCTATGAAGATTTTGTTATTTTCTTTTTGTTACTTTTTCTCCAGAACTGAGTATGATAGAGGTGTGAACACTTTCTCTCCTGAAGGAAGATTGTTTCAAGTTGAATATGCTATTGAAGCCATTAAGGTTAATTAAGCTGGAATTATTAAATTGATTTATTTATATGATTTAAATGGTTTAATTTAGATTAAGTTTTCTTGTGTGGGTGTAATAAAGTTGGGATCGACGGCAATTGGGATAAAGACTAAGGAAGGCGTTGTTCTTGCTGTTGAGAAGCGGATTACCTCTCCACTTCTGGTTTGTACTCTTCCATTTTTTTCCTGTAATATGAATTTCTGCTTTGTGCTTCATTAGTTAATTGGGTTGTATTTAAGTTCCATACATTGGCAGTGTAAAGATTTTCATTCATTATCAGTGTACTTTGAACTATTATAAAGATATCTTCCCATTTTTTAAGGTTACTAATTAAATTCATATAGAGAACCTGCAGTTGCCTTTTAAGTGACCTGATGGTGTATAATTTTCTGTGTACCTTCATAGAACTTATACTCAATTGGGTTATATATGTCGCAGATTATCATTGTGTTATGAACATTTTAGTTCTTCATGGACTATACTGGGGTTGCGGAACTGAGATTTCATCAGTGGGTTACCCTGTAAAAATTTCCAGAGGTCGCACATGTGGGGGTTTGTAGGGGGGGTGGGGGCATAATCCAATATGCGCCTATGTAGTTTGTCAAATAATTTGAACAATTACATTTGGATGAGTAGCAAGATAAGAAGTTGGAGTCCCTTTTTCTTCTCTTTAGAAGCAAAAATTGGCCTATTCTGAAAATAAAGGACTGGTGCTCTTTGATGTAATAGGAAGTAATACACAAAGGCGGATCTAGGATTTTAAGAGGATGGGTGCACTATCGTGAAGAGGTGGATCTGGAATTTACATGACGAGTTTAACTTTAGTCTCTTACCATGAACCCACTATAGTTTTGAAATTCTAGGTTCTAAATTATACCCTTTTTGAAATTTTAGTAATTTTCACATATATATATCTATACTTCGTGCTAGGGGTGTACGTGAGGCGGTTTGGTTCGGTTTTTTATTGAACCAAAATCAAACCAATTATGTCGGTTTACTAAATTTATAATCAAATCAAACCAACATAAACTCGGTTTTTTCGGTTTCGGTTTTTGTCGGGTTTTTCGGTTTCCTCGGTTTTTCGGTTTATTTTCGGTTTTCCTTTTTAGTTATATTATGCTTGAAAAAGAAATCAAATAATCACCAATTGCCCGCATGATTACTATTCATTAAAATAATATACGAGGAATAGCAATTGTTCGTATGAATCATGATTCCGAGACCTTCCATAATAGAAAATGACAACAAACAGTTGATAAATCAAAAGCTACAACCCAACTTGTAGTACCACAAAAAATATTAAGTTAATTAAAGTTGCCAAGACAAAAGCTAGAAATAAGCCGCAAGCAGCCAAGCACAATGAATTAACCATACAAAGCATCTGAATATTAAGAGCACCAAATCTTCAGCTTCAAGTTTCTAAACTCACTAGGGTATACACCTTTCGTCGAATTCCTATTAAGTGGGTTTTAGTTTGTGCTTCAAATTTAGGTTGTGTAGTTAGAATCTATTTAGTGGATAGTAAATTTATAAGCCCACAAAGAAATAATATCTCAAGACATTAAAAACTATAAAATAATTTAGAAAATACTTACAAATTAGATTTTAATGATTATTTTTTATGTATATATATATATATATATATATATTATGTCAGTTTGGTTTAGATTCGATTTGACTTTTTTTTGTTAATACCAAACTAAACCAAAGGTGATCGGTTTTTTATTTTCCAACACCAAACCAACCAAACCAAACCATACGTCGGTTTTTTTCTTCGGTTTGACTTGGTTCGTCGGTTCGGTTTGGCTTGACGGTTTGGCTTGTACACCCCTACTTCGTGCCGTAAACAAGACCATTCAGAGTGGGGTTTGAACTACCAATTTCACTATAGAGGCACAACCAATAATATTGCATCATAAGAGTTTTTGAGCATGGGTTCACGCACATATATTTAAGTAATTTTGAAGAAATATAACATTGTTATACATGGTTTGGGAAGAGGAGTATGGTTTCACGTGAACCCGTGCCCCTCTACTTATATACGCCTCTTGTAATACATGTTTAGGAACTTGTGTGTTTGAAAGAGCTTTTTCCTTTCACCGCAAATACTGGAAAAGCTCTCTTTGTTCGAAGTTAATGTGTGGCAAAATAATCCTTTTGGATTCTTTGTAAATTGACCATTCACAACGAATGAACCATGAATGTGCTTACCTTTGGAGAAAATAGCATGTTGGCTTGAAATTTAAATGGAGGTCAGACGACATCGCTTCGTGGATTTTTTTTACTAAATATATGTATTAATACTGTGAGGAAACGGATAAGTAGGAAAAAAGGACACCAGTTGAGTTAAATTGTGTCTTGGTGTGTTGGTTATGTGTTTGATTTTGCTCGAAGAGGTCAGAGATTCAAACCTCAACTAGAACATTTTTTTGCTAATATTTGAGAGAACCTTTGTAGTTAAAAATTATGATGAAGTAGAACTCAAGACCGTTTCTAACTTAAGACTCTACAAAACCAACAAACTAGGGCTATTTTTTGTCCAAAAGTATGATAATTACCATTATTATTCTAGTTCTTCTATAAATTTTCACACCGCTTACAAAAATTTCCGCGTACGCCCCTGATGGATATGTTACTACACAGTCATCGGATTACCTGCCATGTGACCTTTTTCTATCTCTAAATATCTTTAATAACATGGGAAATACATAGGTGGAACCCTTATTTTTGGTTGAGAGGGGACACTAGCCTGTAGGTTTAAACTTGAATTCTCTACTTCCTTGTGATGCTATGCCCTTTAATCAAAAGACACTATCTAGTGCTAGGTACAACATTAAGAAGAGCTTTTTAGATACTACTCCCTCCGGTTCACAATAAGTGACCAGTTTTCATTTTCATTTTGGTTCAAAATAAGTGTCCAGTTATGTAATCAAGAAAGAATTCAATTTGTTTTTACAAAGTAAACCCTATGTACATATTCCTAAAAAGTTTTCTTACTCCTCACATTAAATGTTTAATTAGGGGTAGTTTAGTCATAGTAGGTATTTTTATATAGAATTTAGTATTTTTTAATGGGCGTGCTAAAAGCAAATTGGTCACTTATTGTGAACCGGAAGGAGTAATAGCTAAAAGAGGTAGTGGCTATGTCAAAAGAAAAAGGCTGAGCAAGTTTTCGGTCAGGAATTCAGGAATTTTGAGAAGGAACTACTGTCCCGTTTGTTGCCTCTTGCTCACCTTTTTAGCTTGCTTGGCTATAACGTTTTGTGAGTTTACTACATTTCAAATTGAAGAAATTCTTTTTCTTTAGCTAATCCTTCAGTTTATCTGTGTTTATTGTCATTCATAACTCAATTTTTTATTCTTGATCTTGCAGGAGCCAAGCAGTGTGGAGAAAATTATGGAAATTGATGAGCATATTGGCTGTGCGATGAGTGGATTGATAGCTGATGCAAGGACTCTTGTTGAACATGCACGAGTTGAAACTCAGGTATTTAGAGCTATAGGTTAAACCATTAAAATTCAAGTCATTCTATGCAAGGAAAAGGTAACTGGCTAAGCTTGCTTATTCTGTATTCCCCCTTTTCAACAGAACCACAGATTTTCTTATGGTGAGCCCATGACAGTTGAGTCCACAACACAAGCTCTGTGTGATTTGGCCCTGCGATTTGGGGAGGGTGATGAAGAGTCTATGGTAAGAACTTTTCTTTACTTAGCAGTTTCGCTGAACCATTCAAAATCCCAATTCATTGCTTTCTAATTTTGATCCAAAGCATGTGCCATTCAATATTTTGCTTTTCCCATTTATTTTTATTGAACTTTGGAGCTTGATTGATGACGTTAATGTACTTGTACTATTAGATATTTTGTTAGTGTTGCTACTTGAGTGGGTAAAGATCGTGCTTTATTGACTGGATTGAGCTGTTTCATTCATGTGGCTGGTGATTCATTTGTGATTACTCTGTTTTCTCATCTACCTGTCCCATTAGGACACTACGCATGTACGTATAACAATGCCTGTGTGTGGAATACTGATGATTTTGTATATTGTTACTTGGACAAAAAATTATTAAATTATTGTGAAGGTCATTAATTTACTGCTCAGCTCCGTTATCTTGTATATGTGGGGTCTCGGTATCTTAATGTACGTGAAATGCTTTAGACTTCTATATACAGAAGCCCTGTATTGTACTGATAGAACTAGAGGCTGACTGATGGATCTAGAGATCTTCATTTAATCTGGCATTTGCTTTTATGGTAGACTAATGGTGACTATAGAGTCTATTGGGTGTATTTCCTCGGATTATATAGTTCTGTATACAGAATGTCTTGAAAGATGTTTTTTGATCATTTTATTGTGTATAGATAGTCTATGTTGGGTGTGTATGGAAACAAATATTCTCTGCCCAATTGCACAATCTGTATTTATGTTTTCTAGCACTGACTTAGTGCAAGCAACAACAACAACAACATACCCAGTAAAATCCCACTAGTGGGGTCTAGGGAGAGTGGAGTGTACGCAGACCTTACACCTACCCCGGAAAGGGTAGAGACTGACTTAGTGCAAGCATTTATAAAATATTTGATTACTTATCAAAAAAAAAAATAAAACCTCTGTCCAATTTCTACATTCTAAGAATATTAGATTAGATATCTTGTATATAAAATAAAAAGAAAAATTAAGGAATGTGAGATCAGAAAAGAAATTCTGCTTTATAACATGTATTTATAGATGATAAATCTGAGTGGAGGACCTGGTTAGTTATGGTTGTTTTCTGTGAGTGGATCTGATTCATTGCGTAGAACATTTTGCTAGTGCTTACACATAGTCTCTGTCATTTTGTCTTTTCTCTCTTGAAAAAACCTTAAACAGTAACGAGGTGAGCTAAGGTCTGGATCCTGTTAAAACGCATGCTATCTAGAATAATTGACTTCTCTTCAACATATATGGATGGCACCTTGTTTCTTCTGTTTCGACTAGAGTAAGATTCAAGTCTTCCACTAAAATACATTATCTTTGATTTTATGCAGTCCAGACCTTTCGGTGTATCACTTCTCATTGCTGGCCACGATGAGAATGGTCCGAGCTTGTAAGTATTTGCTTTCCGTGAGATTGTTGGAAGTATTGCATTATATTCTAAGTTTTTTCCTCTTTTTGTGTTTGATCATGCTTGATGAAGCTGCACGCAATCATCTATTAGTTTGTCATCTTGTTTTGTGTTTGTGCATTAGATACACCCCTAGATATTTTCTGCTGATTAACAGTTGGTTGCCTGCTAGTTGAACCCTTCGCCAACATGGCGTAACTTTCTGTTAACATCCTACTCTACATGTTCCAACCTAGTAAATCTCGCCAGTCATCCAATCTAACATACAAGAATCATGATCCAAGCTTCCTCTTTCTCTTTTAGTTTCCTTTTTCCATTTTACTTCATTTGTGTGTGCACGTGCTTGTGTGTCTGTGTTCATATCGATTGGTCTTAATTGTAACTTTTCATCAATGATCCTGAGTTATTCTGGAAAAGGACAAAAGGATTCATTGACTTAATTTTAGCATTTGGTGACGTTTCCGGCTTTCCCATGTGTGAATATTCTCCCAATCAATATTGCTTTAGGAAATTCATATTTTGGTAAAAGATGAACACAAGTGATGACTGCTGTGAGTTGCCTGGAAATACCTCTGACAGCTTAACATCTAGTAATGAGCTTGTGTTAATCCAGACATGGATTCGACTTGCCTTAGTTATTTACTTTCATGGGAATCACGAGATCAAAGTAAGTCTGAAATCAGAAAATGAATGATGCCACTAACGTGCTTTACTAATGCTAAAAGTAGGTATAGAATGCTCCTATTATGGTATACCTATTTAAACATGAGAATTGTAACTGTTAATTTATGTTATTCCAAGAGTTAAATAGAAGGTAGAGGGGCGGCTCATTATCCACCGAGTTTCGAAGGGTGGCCCTTGAGATTTCTCAGTTATAAGAAAAGAATTAAATGGGGTACTGAATTTTTCTAAATATATTATGAAGGGAAAATAGTCGTTTTGAGCTAGTCGACTGCCCAGCTATCAGTTGAAATCCTGATTGCAGTTATCCTTTAAATTCGTCCTAGTAGCCATCTGGTACCCTGTTGCCACTAACAATATGCCGTTTGATATGCAGATACTATACTGATCCTTCTGGCACTTTCTGGCAATGCAATGCAAAAGCCATTGGTTCAGGTTCAGAAGGTGCTGACAGCTCCTTGCAGGAGCAATTCAACAAGGTATAAGAATTAGCTACTTTATTTTCTACAAACTGTCATATTTTTGTAGAGTTAGCCTATTCTTCATGGGTTTTAGATATTTCATGCCATTAACCACCTCGAACCCCAAACCTCCTCCCTTCGGGAAATATAAGAAAAAAAGAATCAACTAAAATCTACTATAATTAGAGTGGTGGATCAGCTATTTCTGGATAATTGGCTTGATATGGTTTTTGAAGTGCATTATTTACTATTCTACAGGACCTCACCCTAAAGGAGGCTGAAACGATTGCACTGTCAATTCTAAAGCAAGTGATGGAAGAGAAGGTAAAGCTCCATGATAATACTGTATCTTAATTCTGATCTGTGTACTCTACTACTATTAACTGAAAATCACCTGTTGTTCGATTCCAGGTGACTCCCAATAACGTTGATATTGCGAGGGTATCTCCAACTTATCATCTCTACTCGCCTTCTGAGGTGGAAACTGTTATCAGCCGCCTATAAGAAGAAAGCTCTCTTGTTAGGCTTGTTACCCATTTCTCTATTATGGGCAATGTTTACTTCCAACTGTTTTAGAATTTGTGGATTGTATTGCCCGGTCTAGCATGTTAAATTATTGGAGGATTATGAGTCATAGACAAATGGTCAATCCCTTTATGTTGCTTGGATATTCCCTAGGATGGGATGGATTGTTTTCTGACGAGGTCTAAGATTCACGTATGGTCGAAAAGATATGTTTTCCATGGAAAGGTTAGAGTTACTTTCTATGCAATATTGTGTCTGACTAAATGCTTAAAACCCCCCTAGATGTGCCTGTTACCTAAAGATAAATATGTTACGGCCTTTTGTTATCCAGTTCTCTTCAAGCAAGGGAATTCTATTATTCCTTTGTATTCAAAACAGAAGCTCATCCAAGAAGTTAGTGATGCTTTGATTGCAAGAATGATTTGATAACAATGGAGTGATCTAAAAAAACACATACAATTGATGAACTCAGATGGAATTAGAATGAGAGTTAAAAAAGTGGAACCAATAGAAGCCTAACCACGATATTAAATTAAATGTTGGTGGCTGAAGTTTCATCTGAAGCTCATTGAAAAATAGTCATTATTTTGCTGCAACATGGAAAGTTTCAGCATAATATACTGGAGATCGGTGCACCTGTGTACGAACTTCCAACATATTATGCTGGAACTCCAATATACTGAAGATTGGAGTACCGGGATCGGTATTATACTGGAACTCAAATATATTATACTGGAGTATTTTTCCGGATTTTGAACGGTGTTTTTTTCCAGATTTATCTTTACATGAAAAGTGACTAAATTTCGGTTACTTTTGAAACTGTAGCTATTTTTGAATGACCACTTGTAAATTTGACTATTTTTTAATTTCTCCCTTGGTTTGGGGGGTTAAATTTCGACGTTCATCTTATTCTGTAGAGCACTCGAAATGTCTACGGTCTAATAAGGTGTTAGTGTTGTTTTTCAATGGAACAACTGGATAGATTGTCATCCTCCAGTAGTAATTTGCAGACAGTCTTGTAATTTTTAAGTGATACTAAAAATTTATTTCTCCTTTTGGAGATACCATGACTGATTTCATGTTGCCTCATGACACTTATGTAATCAATTATCACGTCACATTAGTTGAAAGAAGATACAAATGATCACCATCTCTAATGACATCTACCTCATCTATTTCTACATTTTCTGCATTTACAACTTTCTTGATATTGTATTCCCCAAATCTTTCACCTGCAAATTACACAAAATTGCTAGGTTAGTTTCTTGACCAACAGTTATCATGATACTTCATAGCGAAATGATTTAGTCATTTTTTCTCAACTTATAGGAGAGAAAAAAAAGGGAACAAAATCATCTCCCATTTTTTGGATAAGTTCAGTCATGTTAGTGGTTGAAAATCATGGATAATAGAATTCGAATCTCGTCTGCCTAACACTTGTTAGGCAGGGTTACTCGATATCTGTGTTGGAGGGAGCCTAGTGGAATAATGGAGATGCAAATTTAGCTAGCCCAAATGCCATCGCCATAATAAGTAATTAGATTACTTAACTTTTTAGGTTATCTGAAGATATATAGTAAAGGTGAAATAAAAGCTGACCTGCTATTTTGAATAGCTCTTCAAGTGTATCAGGTAGTATTATTAGCTTCCCATAATGCTCCTTCAATGAATTGTTCTTTTTCATATGAATGGTAACTCTCTTCTTTGTTGGTTCTGTCCCTTTTGCACCAATAAAACTTGTGGAAGTATATCTTGTATTGCTTGAATAAGAACAACAGGGGACCTCATTTCTTGAATTCTTGAATTGACTACTCCTTATTTCTTCATCTAATATAATGGAATTACCTTTCTTCTCATTTAACTCACTCTCATTTTCAAGATTTGATAACAACTCATGCATGCTTTTGTTTCCTTCATGTTCTGCTTGAGTTATTGCTATCCACCCTTTCGCATCGAGTTGATCTTCATTTCTGTTACCATCATCTTCTACATTTTGGATATTTATGCTAACCAGAGGTGTATCTTGTTGTAAAATATGAGAGTAGTTTTCATCTTTTTGTCCACCATTTGATGAGTTGTTAAAGACTAAACTTTGGCCACTTTCTTGGTCCACATAATCAAAGCCTCCAAAACTTTGCAGCTTCTATTTTTAAGAAAACAGAAAATTATTGATACTACAGATATGACTGAAAACAATTCATTCATTCATATCTTTTTACACTCACCAGAACAAGATTCTTCATTATAATCCCTTCATCTTCTGGATTTGTTCGAATAATGTTCAACAACGTTGTCGTCTTCAGGCGTAAAATTTGAGAAAGCTGAGTTGTTCTAACAGCATATGGTTGTGGCCTTCCAAATAAAACCCCTATTTCTCCAAATGATTCTCCAGCAACAACTTTTCCAATTATCTATTCCCGGACATGTTTCAGAAAAATTGCAGTTAGGATAAAGTATTTGAATTCTATATTTAAAATGTAACATAATGTTGTTGAGTGTTATACTTACTTGTTCATTTCCATTGATATCTGCTACCAAATCCTACAATAATACATAACTTATTAATTATATGAACTCCAAATCCAAGAGTTGAAGTAAATTATTCACAATTTATTAACTTACCACTTGTCCTGAGACTATTATATACAGTTCTGTTGGAGCCTCATTTTGTAGTATCACATCTTCCTTGGGAGGGAAATATTCAGCTTCCATTTCAGGAACCTTAAATCATTTTTACAATAGATTTTAGTATGCCATAGTGGTAAAGAATAGTTAAAAATGAAGGCCAAAATATTTTTGAATTTGATAGGTTCGACCTTTTAAGTTTCTGGCACTGAACACATCATACTTTTGAAATAATGGTTTTAATATTTGTTGAAATTTATTAGTCTTTCACACATATATATATATATATATATGTGTGAAAGACTAATAAATTTCAACAAATATTAAAACCATTATTTCAAAAGTATGATGTGTTCAGTGCCAGAAACTTAAAAGGTCGAACCTATCAAATTCAAAAATATTTTGGCCTTCATTTTTAACTATTCTTTACCACTATGGCATACTAAAATCTATTGTAAAAATGATTTAAGGTTCCTGAAATGGAAGCTGAATATTTCCCTCCCAAGGAAGATGTGATACTACAAAATGAGGNGATACTGTGTCGAAAATACTGATTCAGTTGAATCCATTGGTTGTATCCCCCTAAGGGGAAGGTAACAAGTACCTAGTGGAATAATGTAGGTTCAAATTTAGCTAGGCGGACACCACCATTATGAATTTAATGTTTGTTCAAAACTTATTGGTCTTTCACACACATATATGTATATTCTGCATCGAAAATACTAGTTCAGTTGAGTCCATTGACTATAGGCTGTATCCGTCGAAGGGGAAGGTAACGGGTACATAGTGAATAATGGAGGTTTAAATATAGGTAGCAGACACCACTATTATGAATGTAGTGTTTGTTTAAAACTTATTGGTGTATGTATATTCTGTATCGAAAATACTGGTTCAGTTGAATCCATTGAATATAGGTTGTATCCGCCTAAGGGGAAGGTAACAAGTACCTAATAGAATAATGGAGGTCCAAATTTAGCTAGCCGGGACACCACCGTTATGAATTTAATATTTGTTCAAAACTTATTGGTCTTTAGCATATATGTATATTCTGCACCTGAAAATACTGGTTCAGTTGAATCTAGTTCGCCTACGGGATAGAGGTAAGTATAGAAAAGAAATTACCAGTTGGAACAGCATGTCCCTGGAAACACCTTGGAACAGACTGATATTTTGAACTATTGGGAAAAACAAGTAATGTGCAATGCTTGTTTTGATTGATTTTGGTAAGACATTCAATGTCTCATCTTGTTGTAATGCTTCAGTTTTGAACTTGAGACATATATGAGACAAAATCCGATCTTGTATCTGCGGCGACAACTGATTCCGTCTTGCAAATTCTTGAGCTGCTTCAACTTTATCCCTCTGCACAACAAGATCACGAAGTTAGAATAATTTTTACACTATCAGTATATTTTAACATAACGAGTTATAATACATGCTAAAGAGCGCGCGCGAGAGAGAGTATATACGAAATTTCTGGTATAGCCGGTCTTGTGGACAACAAGATTTGTCATGTTTCCAATGATATAAGATGTCAATCCTAAGTTGAATAACATGTAAAAGATATCAAAGAGCATCTCTCTTGGATTTTCAGCATGTAAATCTCCATAACCAGTTGTTGTTAGTGTTACAATAGACCAATAAAGTGAAGTTATATATCTGTCCCATAGACTTTCTTCTTTGAAATTGGGATTTGATGCACCAATCCATGTCTTTTTAGTATCAGAATTTCTATCTGCAATCACATAGTTAAAGCATCCAGCACAATGCACTGCAAATAAAGTTACCTGAAACGAAAAAAAAATACATATTATTCTTAGTAATGAATTGATTTTTAGGACTCTATATATGCTTACATTATAACACTGACTTACAGAGATCAATTTTGCGTAGCGCGTCCAAAAATAGTTAAAACGGATGTCCTTTTCAAGCCTGAAGGAAAGCAAAAATTGGCTTTATGTGAGAATATGGTTCAATATGCTAAGCATGAGAATTTGGTGCAATATGCAAAGCATTAAGTACTATATTTTAAGGAGAAATTACGCTGGATGGACCTTTTTAAAACTACCGTTTATATTTTGATCCCATCAAGGAATTAAAGTTGTATGAAAATAGCTCCACGTCATAATTTTCAAGCACGGTGGTCAAAATTTTCCAGTGAAAAATTCTGGTAATCGGTCAGCAACCGTCAGAATTTTATGACGATCGTCATAACTTGCAAAATTATGGCAAATGTCAGAATTCTGATGAATCACCATAAGACTTGCCCAAGAAATTTAACCTATGATGACAGGGTACGTAAATAATTTTTACAGTATTCGAACCTTGCAAACAAGGCACTAACTCTTCTAAGACGCCAAAGTCTGAGCATACTGAGCAATTTGAATCCAACTCCATCACTTCTTTGGTGATCAATAAAGAGGAAAGCATGAAATGGTACAGTGGAACAAACATCAAACATGAACCACGTCGATAAATACCTGTAGTAAATCCTAATATTAGAACGAGAAACAACAAAGACCCAATATAGTCCCACAAGTAGCAGAAAGAGAATATTTGAAAGTTGCATATATACCTTATTGCTATCTTCTTAGGATCATCAACAAGAATATATGATTCTGGATGAAGATAAGCCATGAAAAAGGTAAGGAAAATGTCAATAGCAAAGAAGCAGTTGACAATGTTGTCAAATATCACAAAGCCATCTATTTTGTATTTCAGAAATGCAAACTCGAAAGGCGTAATCCAGGCTGTATATATCACAAGAATCAGTAGAAACATCTCCCAAGCCCTGCAAAATATATATCAGCTTTTCCGTAAAACAGTCGAGACGGATTCAGGAATTAAATTCAGGATTGAACTTTTGCAACTACGGGTTGACAACTTAGTACTGGTTGAGACTGTAGTAATTCTTTTACGTATATATTTATGCTCCGTATATTAATTACCTGTAACGAGGATCGAAGGGCGAAATGATATATTTTCGAAGCTTTGTATCATGGTTGATTCTTGTTCCGAGAGAAGGAAGAAGATGATCATTGGAGAAGAAGTCACAGTTTTTAGTATAAGAAAATGACATTTTTGATCTTTTATTGTAGGTGGAGTTTATTAAAAAACTAGTTTTTATTGGTGGTAAAGTGCTCTTTTGAAGAGCCTTATATATAGATATGACGAAAATGAAGCTGTTGACTGTTGAATGTTTAGTCACTAGTCACCATTATCTTTTTCGTTAGAATTGTTCTTTTGATATGCTTTGAACTTATGGAAAGTAATTATGCAACGTCTGTGGTATCATTATCAAGAGTAAAGGAAAAAAAGAAAGAAAAGTAATGGTTTTTACGTATAAATCTATTAAAAGTTACGAGTTCAGTTGAACCCACAGACATTCGTCCGTGAAAATTATCCTTGTGTTAGGACTGAAATAATCAGGTACCATGCGAGAGCTAGTAAAACAAACCTTGAACGACGATATATCAAGAGAAATATACCAACACAATATGGATTTGAACTAGAAAAAGGGAATACATTATTTGTTGAGTCGTGTTTGAACTAGAAAAAGTTAGTTTATTATCATGCCAACAGTACGAGCGCTTATCAAAGGCAGATTCAGGGTTTACATTTAAGTAGTTTAATTTTTAAATTTTTTAGTATTAAACTTATTGTACCGTTAAAACTACGAGTTCAAATCTTATAGTACTTGTTAAGATTTTGATAGGTTTTTATGTATAAATCCATATTGAGTATCAAAAGTTATGAGTTTAGTTGAACCCACAGACATGGGGTTTTTGCATCTATACCCGCTTTTTGGGTCACCTTTTAACTTATACCCGCTTTGCAAAATAAATTACAAGCGTACCCGCTTTTCGCATAAACTTCAGCATACGGGGGCCTGAAGTAGCAAAGGCAATCACAAAAACTTCAGCATTCTAGGCTTTTTCAAAAACTTCAGCAGAAGATGCTGAAGTTATTTAGTTCATTTGTAAAAACTTCAGCACAAGCTGAAGTTATTTAGTTTATTTGTAAAAACTTCAGCAGAAGCTGGAATTATTTAGTTTATTTGTAAAAACTTCAGCAGAAGTGCTGAAGTTATTTAGTTCATTTGTAAAAACTTCAGCACTAAATAAGCTGAAGTTTTGTCCTGGATTAATTAGTTTTGTCATAAATCTTTTTCAAAAACTTCAGCAGAAGATGCTGAAGTTATTTGATTTATTTGTAAAAACTTCAGCACTAAATAAGCTGAAGTTTTGTTTTGCAATAAAGCTTATTCAAAAACTTCAGCTGAAGTGCTGAAGTTATTTCGTTCATTTGTAAAAACTTCAGCACTAAATAAGCTGAAGTTTTGTTTTGCAATAAAGCTTATTCAAAAACTTCAGCTGAAGTGCTGAAGTTATTTCGTTCATTTGTAAAAACTTCAGCACTAAAATAGCTGAAGTTTTGCGTCGGAAGCAGGAAGAAGGAGGCGCCTGAAGTTGTAAAAATTAGGGCATAGGTTAAATAATTTTTAAAAAATGGATATATATTAAATGGGGGCGACCAAATAAGGTGCCCCGTGCAATTTCTACCACAGACATTCGTCCCTGAAGCCCGCCCATCCATGATCCACGGGGTTTGCGCTAAGCAGGATGTCGGCATTACCTAACAAAAGTAACAAATGGAAACAAGGATGGACATGGTAGACATGACCATCACTTTATGAAGTTTCAGAGACAAGGGAAACAGAGGAGGGAAAAGAAATGAAAGGAAATGGTGATGCCCCTCAGAGAAAGTTGGTGGAAATTGTTATGTGTTAAAAATGAAACAAATATAAAACATGTTTCAAAATGACAAGTTTGAGTTACAAGCTAGATTGGTGTTGTAGAATTAGATTCACCCAAATTTCATGACAACAACAATAATATACCAAGTAAAATCTCACTAGTGGGGTCTGGGGAGGGGAGAGTAGAGTATACGCAGACCTTATCCAAAGGGTACAGAGGTTGTTTCCGGGAGACTCTCGGCTCAACAGGAGAGACAATAATATCAGAAAAGAAACAAGAGAAAAAACATGTAACAACAAAAGATGTCAGAAAGAAAATAACAACAACGAATAAATGAAAAGAACAATAACATCAAACTATGCAAAACAACAATGTGAACACAACATAGACCGCTAACAATCCTAAACAAAACTCTATCAGACTACTCAGTACAAAGAGGGAAGAACTCTCGACTACCTCCTAGCCTACCACCTTAATGCTCGTCCTTCACATGTTCCTATCAAGAGCCATGCACGACCAATAAGGTAAATCCATTGTGGAAATTTTACAATATTTGTACGGATTTAAATTACATATACCGATAATGTAACCTTTTTTTGTTTACAATATCAGTACTGTTTAATTAATAATAGCATATTAATTGCAACGTTACTAGGTCACCGAATAGTAATAATTATCATATAAATATACTTTTAATAACTTGTAAATATTTTTTCGGTCACTAATAAATGGAACTTAAACTCTTTGATTCAAACTTGTAATCTTAGACTTGTTAATGTTATTTTTTTATGTTCTTTGCACCAAATGTTCTGGAAACAGACTCCACCATATGTTCTTTCCTCTATGTGTTAGCCTTGTTTCTCTTCTTATTATCTTTAATCCATGAATTATATATTGGCCTTGTTTTTTTCTATAAGGAGAAACGAAATATTTTTTGTTCATATCCACCGACCTAATCTTCTCTTCTTGATAGCTTGCATGTGATGCTTCTATGGGCTATTCAATCCTTTTCGCATAATTCTTGGAACAGCTTTTTTGTTTTATTGATACTCTCTAGTATCTCCCATTCCAATTATTTAATTTCTTTAAAGTTTTTATATTCCCTGGAAATATATTTAATAATTTTTTGCACAAGAGTTATCTAGTTACTTATCATTTATTTCTTCTTTAAGTGTCCCAATTAACTAGCACTCCACGAAAAAAGTAGTAAATAGTCTTCTAAAACGTTAGATATTTTGACAAATTTAGTTGCCAAAGCGACAATATATATTTGGGACTGGAGGAAGTATTATTCATTAATTAGTAAATTCTTCATTTACCTCTCATGTTTCAGTGTCTAAGGCATATATACTATATGACATTGGGACTAAAACTTGTATTTTTTTAAAATGTATTTAATATAATTTTAGCTCATACGCTCTTTAAAAGGACAAAGTTTGAGAAAAAGGGTATGGCATATGAGGGGCCAAGGGTTGAGGCTTCATCCAAACATATTTAATCACATGGACACATGAAGCTTTTCTGAAAGTGAGATTTTGTCCAGGTCGGAGAGTAAGTGGAAATGATTAATTGGAAAAAGGTTTTATTTCTTTTATTTGATGATGTAGAAATATTAGTTCTAGTAGTAGTTATACATTGTGTACATACGGAACTAACCATAGTTAATTAGTTAGACACAGGTTAATATTGGGTTAAGTTAGTGAGCTAGAAAAATAATATATATTGTACATTTTCATTTTGTTTTTGTTTAATGAGAAAATATCAGTGAGTTAGTTGCTCTCACAACCGACCTATTCTCTCTTCTGCTCTCCTTCATCTCCAGTTTCAATTCGTCTTTCAATATGGTATCAGAGCCACCGATTAGTGACGATTAAGCTGGTAAATGAGAAATATGAGAGTAATTTGTCAAGCAATTGATTGATTCCATTGAAGACCAGTAGCAGACGAACCCTAATTTTGCCATTGTTGAATTTGGGGAATTACTTCATCTGCGGGTCTAAATCATCAATTTTTGTTGAGTTCTAGGTTAATTGGAGCAGTAATTATTACTTCTCTCGTTGATTCCTAAAAGTTCTCGTGAAGAAATGCCGAGCACAAGTGACGAAACGCCGACGCCGATGGCGACACCAACAGTGGACCAGATAGAGCGATTCACTGATATTCATCCAAGGAATCCGTTATTTCTTCACCCGTCCGATACTCCAGGTTGTATTTTCATTCCTCAACAACTAACTGGAATCGAAAATTACACTGCATGGAGTAATTCTATGAAACTTGTACTACTTGCTAAGAACAAATTAGGATTTATTGATGGTAGCTGTAAAAAGGAAGATTATAGAGGAGATTTAGTTCATGAATGGGACATATGTAATGCCTTCGTCTTGTCGTGGATCACAAATTCAGTTTCAGAAGAATTAGCAAATGGGTTGAGGTAAATCATCTAATGCTTATAAGGTTTGGGAGGATTTAAAAGAGCATTTTGATAAGAGAAATCTCACTAGAGTATATCAATTACATGGAGAGATTTATACAATGGTCCAAGGTACTTCTTCTGTTTCTGAGTATTTTTTGAAGTTGAGAAATGTTTGGGATGAATATCTGTCTCTAGCCCCCCTCCCGGGAAGTGATAAGACCTACGCTGATCACATAGAGCAGCAGAAGCTCATGCAATTTTTGATGAGGCAAAATGAAACTTACTCACGGTCTCACAGTCATATTTTGATGATGGTTCCCAGTCCTTCCTTGAATCAAGCTTACAAATTGATCATGCAATATGAAAGCTAGAGAATGCAATCCAATATGATAAATCAGTGTATTCAGCCTCTTCAGCAACTGGACATGAATGACTCTACCATTCTTTCCTCTGTACTAAGGAATAGGTTCAAAAAGGCAAATACACTCTACTGTGATTATTGTCATATGAGAGGCCACAAAAGGGAGAACTGTTACAACTAGTTGGATACCTTGCCAATTCTAAGAATACTAAGAGAAGAACCTTTGATAGTTTTTATGGCAAAGGCAACAAGGCTCCCATGGTAAATAATGCAAACTGTGATAGCAGTTCTGTTGCTCCTAATTACAATGCACACCAGGCTGATAATTGCATCAATTCTTCTCATGGAATGACTATGCCTGTCTTTACCCTGGAGCAATATCAACAAATCCTGCAGCTAATCAATAAGACACCACCTCCACAAGAAACAAACGTTAACTTGGCAGATATATCTTCTTACTCTAATAGTTGTTCAACTGCAGACTGTGATACTACTCCTTGGGTGATAGATACAGGGACAACAAATCACATAATTTCTAGTCTAAATCATCTGTTCAACTCAGAACTAATACCTCCAAAAGTCAAGTTCACTTACCAAATGGTCAAACCACTTCTGTCACACATATTGGTTCGGTATCTTTGTTTGACAACATAATGACTAATGTGTTATATGTACCTTTCTTTAAGTATAATCTCTTGTCCATTTCAAAACTGACTAAACAACTACAATGTTGTGTTGGTTTATTTCCTGATTTTTGTATCTTCCAGGACCTTATGGTTTATACTTACTTCAACCTGCCAAGAGACCTTCACCAGTTCAAGCCTCAACATCTTCAACTTCACCTGTTCCTTCACATCACTGCTTATCTTCTACTGAGTCTGATCAAGTCTCAATATGGCATCAAAGGCTTGGTCATGTACCAACTGTTGTCCTCCAGAAAATCCCAATGCTGAAGGGTCATCTGTCCAATCATGCATATAAATCTTGTATTGTTTGTCCTTTAGCAAGGCAAACTAGATTTTCTTTTCTCATTAGTGTGTCAAAAACTGTATCTCCTTTTGAACTTGTACACATGGATATATGGGATCCATATAGACAATGTACCTATAATGGTTTCAAATTTTTCCTTACCATTGTTGATGATTATTCTAGAATTACTTGGGTATATTTGATGAGACATAAAAGTGATACTATTGTTTTGATCAAAAAATTCTTTGCCTTGATTAAAAATCAATTCTATGCATCTATTAAAATTGTTAGATCTGATAATGGCCTTGAATTCTTTAATTCCCACTGTCTTAATCTCTTTAACTCCTTTGGAGTAATTCATCAAAGTTCTTGTGTTGGTACCCCACAACCAAATGGGGTGGCTAAAAGGAAGCATATGCATTTGCTTGAAATGGCAAGAGCTCTTAGATTCCAAGCCTACGCTCCATTAAAGTTCTGGGGTGAGTGTGTACTCACAACAACTTACCTCATAAATAGACTACCCTCTTCCTGAAGTCACCCTATGAGTTATTCCATGGCACACCACCTTCACTTACCGACCTGAAGGTATTTGGTTGCTTGTATTATGCCATCAAGCCCAATTTTTCTGATAAATTTTCCTCCAAAGTCATCCCAATAGTTTTCATGGGATATTCAAAACTCAAAAAGGGTACAAATTGTACAACATTGCAACAGGCACTTTCTTTGTGAATAGGGATGTCACCTTTAGGGAATCAGTGTTTCCCTCCAAACATCCTAAAACTACTTTTCTTGAACCACGCACATGCCCAACTATGCCATCTGTTTCACCTTCCTCATTGAATGATGTCTTTTCTGCTACAGGATATATCCCTACTCCTAGTGATTAAGTCATATCCTCACCCTCAATCAATGAATCACCACCTTCTTCTCCTATTCCTCCTTTTTCATCTACCTTGATTTCTCCTCCATCTTCATTGCCATCACCTTCTGTACCTCAAGTTGATCCTTTTATTCCTTTGAGAAAATCAACTAGGACCTCCAAACCTCCTCTATGGTTAACATGCTATGTTCACTCTTCTTCCAAAACTCCATACCCCCTATCAAACTCCTTATCCTACTCCTCTATTTCTCATTCTTACCACACTTATCTAGCAGCATTCTCTGCTATTTCTGAACCTACTTCCTTTCACCAAGCTGTCCAAGATCCTAACTGGATTCAAACTATGAAATTAGAAATTGCTGCTCTTACTGATAATCATACCTGGGATGTAGTTGATCTACCTACAGGTAAGACGCCTATTGGATGCAAATGGGTATACCAAGTAAAGTACAAAGCTGATGGAAGTGTGGAGAGGTATAAGGCTAGACTAGTGGCCAAGGCTTTCACCCAACAAGAGGGGTTAGACTATCATGACACCTTCTCCCCAGTGGTCAAAATGGTCACTGTCAAGTGTGTTATTTCTCTGGATGCTCAATTTGATTGGCCTCTCTACCAAATGGGTGTCTACAATGCATTCCTCCAGGGTGACTTATTTGAGGAGGTCTATATGTCACTGCCACAAGGATTTGATGGCCAGGGGGAGAACAAAGTGTTTAGGCTCCTCAAATTCTTGTTTGGGTTGAAACAAGCCAGCAGACAATGGAATCTTAAACTTACTACAACTTTAGCAATCAGGTTTCACACAGAGTAAGCTGGACTACTCCTTGTTCACAAAAGGTCAGGATGCCAATCTTGTGATCATTCTAGTTTATGTGGATGACCTGTTAATTACTGGCAATGACATCAAACTGATAGAAGAAGCTAAGAACATTCTGAACATCAACTTTAAAATGAAAGACTTAGGGGAATTGAGATCTTTCTTGGGGAATGAATTTGCAAGGTCATCTAAGGGTATACTTATGACTAAAAGAAAGTATGCTTTAGAATTGATCTCAGAATGTGGCATAGGGGGAGAAAATCCACTTGAAACTCCTTTAGAACAAAATCAGAAGTTCACTACCCCTGAATATGACAAGTTATTTGAACAAGATAAGGGTACAAGTCCAGAACTAGAAGATAGAAGGTCATATCAAAGGTTGTTGGGAAGATTGTTGTATCTGGCTATCACTAGGCCAAATATTTCTTTTGCAGTCCAAACATTAACTCAATACATGCATTCCCCAACTGAGATGCATTATGAAGCAACTTTAAGGGTGGTTAGATACATAAAAGACCAACCAGGATTGGGGTTACTGATGAGTAGCAGAAAATCCGGAAGGCTAACTGCCTTTTGTGATGCAGACTGGGCATCATGTGTGATGTCCAGGAAGTCAGTAACATGATATTGTATTAAGCTGGGAGATTACCTAATCTCCTGGAAATAAAAAAACACAAAGTTCAGTCTCAAGGAGCTCAGCTGAAGCTGAGTATAGGAGTATGACAACTACAGTGGCTGAACTTGTTTGGCTACAGAGGCTGTTGCAGGAATTAGGCATGAAAGTTGAGCTGCCCATGGAGCTATTTTGTAACAGCAAGGCAACATTGCAGATAGCTTCAAATACCATGTATCATGAACGCACTAAACACATAGAGATAGATTGCCACTTTATACGAGAGAAGATACAAAATGGGTTGATCAAGACAGAACAGGTGAGTAGCAAAAATCAAGTGGCAGACATACTGACTAAAGACCTTGGGAAGCAGTTACACAATGATATGGTATGCAAGTTGGGGATGATCAATGTTTCATCACCCACTTGAGGGGGAATGTAGAAATATTAGTTATAGTAGTAGTTATACATTGTGTACATATGGAACTAACCATAGCTAGTTAGTTAGACACAGGTTAATATTGAGTTAAGTTAGTGAGTTAGAAAAATAATATAAATTGTACATTTTCATTTTGTTTTTGTTTAATGAGAAAATATCAGTGAGTTAGTTGCTCTCACAACCGACCTATTCTCTCTTCTGCTCTCCTTCATCTCCAGCTTTAATTCATCTTTCAACAGATGAAGGGAAAGTGAAGGGCCAAGAGGGGACAAATTCTACGAACCGAATCGGAAAACCGCCCCAAACTGAAAAGTCAAACCAAACCGATTAAAAAGATTAGGTTTGGTTTGGTATTGAGTAAACAATTCGAACCAAACCGACATATAAGAATATAATTTTTATATATACTTCTAAGACATTTCATAGAATTTTCTTTAAAAAATATCTAGAAATATTTGTGATTCTCTTATGGGATGTAATATTTACATGTCAAGTGTTAGTGAAATGCATCAATCTCTTTGTTCTTCCATATTCATATGTCAAGTTCTATTAACAAAATTCTTATATCTTTTTCGAATTTAAAGCAGTGTTTCGATAATTTAAACTTAAATAGAACATATATATGTATCATATTGATTTTTATGTTTAATTATTAAATTCAGTTAATATTGAAAGTGTACATCAACAAAAACTTATTGTCAGACAACTAAAAAATAACTATTACAATATGTTACTAAGAAAATTCTCCATAAGTATATGTTAATAGATCATGTGTTTGTCAATTTTTTTAATTTTTACTAAATGTATATTTACTTATCAAAATTTTAACAAAGTACAATTGAAATAATATTCATGTAACAAAAAAACCCAAAAATTCGATAAAACCGAACCAATCCAAACTGATATAGTTAGTTTAATTTGGTTTTAATAAAAAATAAACCAACCTGGTCTATGTACATCCCTAGCAGGCCTTAGAAAAGAGATATAGTCCGGACAACATTATTCATGGCCTGGGCAGCTTTTTTTCTTCTTCTTGCATAGCAGCAAATCCACTTCAATTGATAAATTAAAAGTTTTAAAAAATTAAATTAAACGCGTGTTGTGTTAATATTTTAGTTTGAAAATTGTGGGGACTGTGGGTGGAAGGTGGGATTCTCTATTTTATTATTTTTCATTATATGTTTATCTTATCCAAGTTGAGGACATTTGAATATTTTGCTTATAGTCAACAGCCTTTTAGTGATATTTCCCCAAAAAGAAAACGATGAGATAAAGAGAATCAATGTGTTATTTTATCAGAAAGGACACAAATGGAGCAACAAGGCGATATTTCGTTTGATGGAAAAAAAGAAGAAAAAAGAAACTTCAGTTAGCTCCATACATACAGATATACACATATATCTGGTGCATGTCAATATGGTCTACGTTTGTTAATCTATAATTGCGTAGGACAATAGTCAATTAATTACTCCCACGTTAAGATTCTAAAGATAGGCTTGGTCGAAGTTAAAAAGACAATGTTAAATAATTATATGACTTAAAGCTAACACCCATGAATATTCTCAAAAAAGTTGTGCAAACCACGTTATGTCACGACCCAAAATCTCATCATAAGGGTCGTGATGTCACCTAGTTCCAAATAACAAAATAGACCAATTTCAAATCCCGAAACCAAAATCCTAACCCGAGTCAACCCATGGTCAAACTTAGGAAATTCTAAACCTTCAAATTGCCAGCTTTCGGTAAAAAGTGTCAATTTAACCTAGGAACCTCCGAATTCAATTTCGGGCATACGCCTAAGTCCAAAATCATCATACGAACCTATTGGATCCGTCAAAATACTGTTCCGGGGTCGTTTTCACAAAAGTCAAACGTCAGTTAACATTTTCAACTTAAACTTCCAATCTAGGAACCAAGCATTGAATCAAACCAAAACCTCCGCTAAACCTAACCAACCATTCCCGCAAGTCACATAACCACAAATACACCTACGGAGAGCTTCAAAAGAAAAAAACAGGGCTCAAATACACAAAACGACCGATCGGGTCATTATATTTTTCTCCTCTTAAACAATTGTTTGTCCTTGAATGAGTATAGAGACATACCTGAAATGCCAAAAAGGCGAGGATATCGGCTCCGCATATCATGCTAGGTCTCCCAAGTCGTCTCCTCGGCCGGTTGAACTCCCTATTGGACCTTTACCAATGCAATGCTTCGACCTCAACTTTCGAACTTGTATGTCCAAAATAGCCACCGACTCCTCAACATAGGTAAAATCCTTATCCAATTGCACCGAGTTGAAATCTAACACATGAGACAAGTCCCCATAGTACTTCCAGAGCATGGAAACATGGAACACTGGGTGAACTCCTGATAAGCTGGGTGGCAAATCACGCATGTAGGCCACCTCACCCACTCTCAAGAATCTCAAAAGGACCAATATACCGAAGGCTCAACTTGGACTGTGCTATGCAAAGCCGCTCTTGAATCTGTTTCACCTCCTCCAAAGCATCACGAACCAAGTCAGTGTCCAACGACCTAGCCCCCCAGGCTCATGCCAACCAACTGTAGAACGACATCGACTCCCACATAATACCTCATGCAGATCCATCTGGATGCTCGACTAATTGTTTTTGTTGTAGGCAAAGTTTGCTTACGGTAGACACTGATCCCACTGACCCAAAAATCAATGACACATGCTCGTAACATGTCCTCCAAAAGCTGAATAGTGCGCCTAGATTGCCCGTCTGTCTGTGGATGACATGATGTACTCAGTTGACCTGTGTGCCTAACTCACGTTGCACGGCTCTCCAAAAATGCGATGTGAATAGAGTGCCTCGATTGGAGATAATAGACATCGGCACGCCACAAAGGCGGAAAATCTCATGAAGATAAATCTAAGCCAGCTGAGTAGGTAGTCATGATTGGAATAAAGTGTGCAAACTTGGCCAGTTTGTCCACAATGACCCACAAAACGTCAAATCTCCTCAAGGTCCATGGTAGCCCAACCAAAAATTCCAAAGTGATACGCTTCCACTTCCACTCCGAATGTCTATCTTCTGAAGTAAACCACCCGGTCTCTAATGCTCATACTTAACATGCCGACAGTTCAAACACCGAGCCACATGCTTGACAATATCTTTCTTCATTCTTCTCCACCAGTAGTGCTGCTTCAAATCATGGTACATCTTCGCGGCGCCCAGATAAATATAATACCACAAACTATGGGCCTCTTCAAGAATTAGCTCCCTCAACCCATCCACATTGAGCACACAAATCCAGCCCTGAAGCCTCAATGCCCCCATCCCAACCAATAGTCACCTTCTTAGCGTGATGCACTATGTCCTTCAGGATAAGCAAGTGGGGATCATCATACTGACGCGTCTAGATGACCTCAAACAAAGACGACCATGATACAACACAAGGAAGAAATCTGCTAGGCTCCAAACCTGTTGGCCCAATCCTGAACATCCAAAGGTAATGGTCTCTCTCCAGCTGGGATAAAAACAAGACCCCCATGCTCTCAACCTTCCTATTCAAAGCGTCGACCACTAAATTGGACTTACCAAGATGATAAAGAATAATGATATCATAGTCCTTTAGTATATATAACCACCTCTATTGCCTCAAGTTCAGATCCTTTTGTTTGAATAGGCACCGAAGACTCCTGTTATTCGTGAACACCTCACAAGGCATATAGTAAAGATAGTGCATCCAAATCATAAGCACGTGAACAATGGCTGCTAACTCCAAATCGTGCACTAGGTAGTTTTTCTCATGGGGCTTCAACTGGCGCTAAGCGTAAGCAATCACTCTACCCTTCTGCATCAACACACATCCAATGCCAATTCGTGAAGTATCACAATAGAATATATATGAGCCCGATGCTGAAGGCAAAACCAGAACTGGAGTTGTAGTCAAGGAAGTTTTGAGCTTCTGAAAGCTCTCCCCACACTCGTCAGACCACCTGAATGGGGCACCATTATGAGTCAATATATTCGATGGAGCTGCGATGGAAGAGAAACCCTTCACTAAGCGGCAATAATACCCATCCAAACCTAGAAAACTCCGAATCTCAGTAGTGGTAGAAGGTCTGGGCCAAATATTAATTGCCTCAATCTTCTTCCTATCCACCTTAATCCCTTCAGCAGACACCACTTGGACCAAGAATTCCACGAGTCTGACCAAAACTTGCACTTGAAGAGTTTAGCATATAACTTCTTCTCCCTCAAAGTTTGGAGCACAATCCTGAAGTGCTGCTTATCCTCCTCTCAACTGCGAGAATACACCAGTATATCATCAATAAATACAATGACGAAGGAATTCAGATGCGGTTAAAAACGCTGTTCATCAAGTGCATTATAATTGGGGCGTTGGTTCGCCTAAACAACATAACCAAGAACTCATAGTGAGCAAAGCGGGTCCTGAAAGCACCTTCAGAACATCTGAAGCCCGAATCTTCAATGGATGGTACCTCCATCCCAAATCAATATTTGAGAATACTCTAGCACCCTAAAGTTGATCAAATAAATCATCATTACGCGATACTGGGTACTTGTTCTTGATATTAACCTTGTTCAACTGCCTGTAGTCAATACACATCCTAATAAAGACGTCTTTCTTTTTCACAATAGAGCTGGAGCACCCCAAGGTGAGACACTCGGTCTGATAAAACCCTTATCAAGCAACTCCTAATGTTGTTCCTTTAATTTCTTCAACTCCATTGGTGCCATGCGATATGGTGAAATAGAGTTGGGCTGAGTACCTGTCACCAGATGAATACCAAAATCAATATCTATATCGGGTGGCATTCCCGGTAGGTTTGTAGGAAACATATCTTGAAACTCCTACTGGAACCTGACTCAAGGGTAGGAGTATCAACACTAACATCCCTTACAAAGGCTAAGTAGCACCCTTTCTCAACCATTCGTTGTGCCTTCATAAAATACCCCATCCTACTAGAAACATGACCCAATGAACCTCTCATCTCCAACCTCTGCAACTCCAGCATAGCCAACATCACGGTCTTAGCGTGAAAATCAAGAATAGCGTGATAGGGTGACAACCAATCCATGACCAAAATCACTTCAAAATCCAATATATTGAGTGGCAGAAGGTCAACCCTAGTCTTATATCCCCTAATAGTTACCAAAAAATAATGAAAGACCCAGTCTACCATATCCCCAACGAGTGTAGACACATAAACAAGAGTACTCAAAGAATCACGAGACATATCCAAATATGAAGCAAAATAGGATGACATATACGAATAAGTGGAACCCGGATTAAATAAAACTGATGCATCTCTATAAAATATCAGAACACTACTTGTGATGACGGCATTTGATACAACTGCCTTACTGCTACTAGGGAAAGCATAACAACGGGCCTGGCCTCCCCTCTAGGATGTCCTCTACCCATATCTGGTTGTGCAGGTGAAGTAACAACTCAAGTAGAAACCATTTCCTGAGTACCCTGTAGAGTCCATCCCTCCGCAGTCTGGGACAATCTCTCACAATGTGCCTAGTATCACCATACTCAAAACAACCTCTCTACGGACGTGGTTGCTGGTATTGAGTTTGTGCAAGAGGACTAGAATAACTATTGTAGGAACCCCGTGTAGAAGGTGCACTGAAAGATAGTTGTTCTATATGAGTACCTTGAGGTCCTTGACTAGTTGGAGCACTACGAGTAACCTGAAATGCAGACTAAACTGGCCGACTGAAAAAGCCTCTGCCATTATGAGTTGAAATCCCATAGCGGGAACCACTAAACCCTCCAACATCTTGAGTTCTCTTGGCCTCCCTATCCTCTCTCTATCTCTCTCTCTCTCCTAACCACGGATACACTCCAACCTTCTAGAGATCTCCACAACTTGAAGAATGGAGTCTCATTTTCCAACTATCGTTCCATCCCAATCTGAGGCTATAACTGAGTCGCTCAATAAATCTGCAGACCCTCTATCTAACAATGGAAACCAAAGCAGGTGCATGACGTGATAACTCTGTAAACTTCATAGCATACTCCCTTGGCACAACTACTCGAACTTGGTGCGCAACTCGTCCATGTGGGTCTATGGAATAAACTTTGTCAAGAAGAGACCACTGAATTAGGAACAAGTAAGTGGCGCTGCGCCAGCTGGCCTTCTAGCCTTATAAATCTTCCACTATCTATATTCGACCCCGTCAACTAGAAAGTAGTAAGGTCGATCCCGCTCAACTTTACTATGCCCATAGGACACATAATACGGTGGCACTGGTCTACGAAACCCTATACATCTTCAAAATCCCCACCACTGAAATAAGGAGGAGGATACTTCTAGAACCTCTCTAACCAATTCTGCTCCTCAACCGACGCAACTGGCCCGACTTTAAGCTGAACCGCAATCACGGGTTGCACCGCTATAACACCTGGAGCCTGATCAACATGAGCCCGTTGCTCTCAAGTATGGGCGGCGGGAGTTAAAGCCTCCTCCCCAGCCTTTGAAGTAGCTGGTGGAACCAGAATCAACCTTCCTAAGCTAAGGTCCCAAACATGCTCAGAAAGTGCACTAAAGTCTCATGATATCCAGGGGTATAAACACGCGCCTCAGGTGCCTCTCCCCAACTGGAGCTACTGGAGGCCCCTTAGTCGCTGCCGTAGCACGTTCCCTCGCTATAAAACATGCCCCCTCTTTGCCTCGGCCTCTGCCCCAACCTCTAGGAATACTGGCATCATGGGAAGCATTGTTCAGTAACTGAAGCTCGTGTCCTCACCATCTGTGAGAGAATATAAAGACAAAGGCTTAAGATTCAAAATTAATAAACCCGCACGATAAGAAATGAAAGAAGTGAAATTTCCAAATAGTTCTATAGCCTCTCTAAGATAACTACTTGCTTATGACTCGTAGAACCTATGAACCTAAAGCTCTGATACCAATTTGTCACGACCCGAATCTCATCATAAGGGTCGTGATGGCACCTAGTTCCAAATAACAAAACAGACCAATTCCAAGCCCGAAACCAAAATCCGAACCCGATTGCCATAAAGTCAACCCATGATCAAACTTAGGAAATTTCTAAACCTTCAAATTGCTAACTTTCTGCAAAAAGGTCCAATTCAATATAGGAACCTTCGAATTTAATATAGGGCATACGACTAAGTCCAAGATCACCATACAAACCTATTGGAACCCCTCAAAATACAATTCCAGGGTCTTTTTACAAAAGTCAAACCTCGGTCAACATTTCAAACTTAAATTTTCAAACTAGGAACCAAGTGCTCTAAATCAACCCAAAACCTCCTCGAAATGCAACCAACCATCCTCACAAGTCACGTAACCACAAATACATATATTGAAATCTTCAAAAGGAGAAATGGGTCTCAAATACACAAAACAATGGGTCAAATCATTTCACATTATATGTACTCATAAAGTTTCTTTGACTTAAACTGACACCTATGAATATCCTAACCCTGATGATGGTGGTTGTGCAGTAGCAATCCTGGTGGTGGCCGAGGTTATAGATGGTGGATGGTGACTGTTGCACCCCATGTTTTCATACGTGAGAGTACGTTGTAAGTCAATTGATGTAAGCTTACAAATGATATCATAATTGAAAGCACATAAAGTAATTTATCATGTTACCATTGAGGTTACAAATATTTAAGATCATGGATAACAAGTGCCAAGATGGTTGAAAGTCTTAAAAGCTAAATAAATTGAAGAAAATATATTTCGTCGAATGTCGACAAGTTGGGAATGTAATAATAAGTACTTTTGGGGTGATATTAGGGTGCTTAACATGATAAGGAGGTTAAGTTATGAGTTATTTTATTCTTATGATAGCTGTGTATTACATTTTGAATTCAAGCGAGTTGTGGAACAAAAGTTGGCTAAGGTCATCACAAGTTACATTCATAAATATGCTGAAAATTAGGTCAAATGTAGCTGATCATTTCTCCCAATGTACATGGAATTATGGGATGAAATACCAACCAAATTGAATATCTGTGAGCCTAGTTTTCAATAGAGTAAACCGTTCATTAATAAGACATTGGAATAGAGAGATATTCACGTTTTTGCGAGACTGCGCAGACTGGTATGTGCATCACCTACTTGCCAAAAGGAGAGGCCTCAATTAAAAGCTCCAAGGTCGGACAAATAGCCCCTTTAAGGAATGATTTCCTTCATATATTACACACATAATAGATCAAAAAATCATATGTACACCCGAGCAAAATCCTCCCAAAATTCAACTCAAAACCCTAAATAATGTTCTCTTCGTTTCTAGTTCTAGTTGGAGAAAAAACCTAAGGGTTGAAGAATCAAGATAGGAGCTGAGACATTAACCAAATATGGTAAGTATACTAACCTTTTTCATCCATTTTTTCTGCTGTTAAAATAGATAAATTCATTCAATAATTGTAAGATTTCACAGGACGATGATCGGAAGCCGTGAGTTCGAGTTGTTCAACTTGTAGTGGAATATTTTGTGGGCTGTTCATGTTGATGTTGGGTTGTCTCTTTAGCTGCGGTTTTTGTGGAGTTTTGGAGAAGAAAGTGTGTGGAAAAAACACCACATAATGGCAGGGTGGTTGGCTGGTCGTCGTCGTTACATTTTTGGGTTGTTTGACACTACTATGGTTGTCGTTTTGTGTATAGAGTGATAGGGGTGTATTGGGATGTTTTGTGGTATTTTGTGATTGATATAAGGTTGAAAAAATGATGTATATATGTTGTTATTGTTGTATTCTTGCATTGTTGGTGTTATGTCGAATTAGGGGGAAGTAAAGATTATATGGAAGATGCTACCCGTTTACTTACAAACTAAGCTTGTAGTTCGTTGTGTGATAGTTGTACCTTCCATAACTTGATGATAATATTGTTATCATTGTTGTAGTTTAATATGCAACAAGACGAATATAACGTGGTTATTGGGCATATTGTGATAAGGTATGTTAAGGCTAAACCTTTCCTTCATTTTGGCATGATCCAGTAACTACATATGTTTGATAACGAGACATAAAGAGAAGTTCATATTCCTGAGTTTATGTAAATTTTTCTAGTCTCATAAGTTACAGAATTCTCCCTTATCGGGACTTCATATTCAATTTAGCTTTGTCTTCTTTGAGCTCAGAGAGCAGATAATCTATATATATATATAACCTCTGATCAGATGGTGACTTATATACCGAGCCTAATGTGGCTGAGCACCTATGAGCGAGCCTAGTATGGCCGAGTGCCTATGAGCGAGCCTACTATAGCAGAGAAGTTACATAAACCGAGCCTTATAAGGCCGGACAACTATTTTACTTACTATATTGAGAGAGTTGAGTCAGTATCAGCAGGTAGGCATATATTCAGATTATCTTTGACTCCCAGTTACTTTCAGTTATTATATTATCAATTCAGTTTCAACTTTCAATTATTCTGTCGCCTTACATACTTAGTACATTATTTTGTACTGATGTCCCTTTTGTCGGGAATGCTGCATTTCATGCCTGCAGGTCCTGATTGACAGTTGGACAAACCCAGTAGACAGAGTCTAACATCATCTTGGTTGATAGGCTCCACTTCCTTGGAGTTATCAAGTCTAGAACTCAGAATCTGTTTTATATATACAGGTTTGATGGGTAGGTCGAGTTCCTGTCCTGACCATGATACAATTCAGTTATCTCTAGAGGCTTGTAGACGAGTCCTGCATATTTTTTACATCATTAGATGTTCATGGAGGCTTCATCAGCCTGCATAGTTATATATATATATATATATATATATATATATATATATATATATATATATATATATATATATATATATATATATATATATATATATATATATATATATATATATATTTACCCCACAGATGAGAGATACATTATTTTCAGACGATTCAGATTATGACCTCATCGGCCTAAGTTGAGGGTTAACCCTCCAAAGTTCATAGTTATGGAGTGGTACGCTCTGGACGAGTACAACACCGGGTGCCGGCCACGCCTATTCAAGTTTGGGGCATGACAATGACATGTAGCGAGGTAGTGCGCGTGTAGTAGAATTTGGCAATAAAGGTGGTTGGTGGTAGTTGTTGTAGAAGTTAGTGGTATGGCAGTTGATGGTGGCACGTGATTAGTGGTGTTCGTAGTGCGATTGAAGCTGGTGGTGAAGGTGGTTGTGACTAGAGGTGGTCTGTGGTGAGATGGTTAGTGATGAAGGTGGTTTGTGATAGTGGTTGATGGTCTGGTGGTAGTAATTGTCAATTGTGGAGGTATTAGGTGGCGTAGGCTGTGGAAGTGTCTGGTGGTGTAGGTTTTGGAGGTGGTTGGTGATGGTGGTTATTGACGATTGTAATAAAGTAATGGTAAAAGAACACACTCATAAAAACTTTTAGGTAAACATTTGTATAAGATCTGAATGATTCAAACCTATTAAGATCTAATAAGTATTAGTGAGAAAAAAATTAACAAATGCACTTAACAGGCTGACATGATGATTCCGATTCAAATATATTTTAAATGCAAACAAACAGGGGTTAAAGAAGGACATCAAAACCTAGGAATTTATGCAAGGAATTCAAAAGAAAAATAAAATAAAATATTAAACTTAACAATTGAACCTATATACTTAAAGAAATTTGGAATCCTATTAGATACTATATAATCTTCTCATATATTAAGAGGATTAAACAGATTATATATATATATATATATATATATATATATATAAGATCATTTTTACCGTATTTATACAATATAATTCGATGATAGGCGCTCAATTGAACCCCTTAGCTTGCATAATTCTGTCCCTAACCTATTTGATTAGATGCTCCATATTTAGAGATTTTACATTTCCAAGCTCAAATATAAATATTTAATTTGTCAAAAGACAAATAAAGTAACAAAAGAAAATTAGATAGAAATCAAGTGAGAGAATAAAACCCCAACAACATCCCCCGCAATACAAAAATAAATACTAAAAGATACAATCACATGCCATTAAAAATAAGGTTCTTGACTAAAGGTCAAATTGGCAAAACCATCAATCATTGAGTTAGAATTCCTGCATATATGAGCAGTAGAGACCACCTAGTTTCTATCCAAGTAATGACGATTACGATTGACAATATCATCATTCCGATGAGGCACAAGCCCTCCAAACCCAATACATGAACCGCACTAGAGTTATCAATTTGCAAAGAAATCCAATGTTACCCTGGTACCGGGCTTCTTGAATATCAACAAAAACTCCCCATCGCTCAGTTCTAAAGTATTTGCAGACTCTAATCTTGGTTGAAAATCTACCAAGCCATTTGTCATCAGAATTACGAAAAACACTATCCGCAATCTCCATCATGCTACTCTTTGAAGGGCCATATCTGTATTCAAAGTCATCCACTCATCGCTAGGAGGTGATCAACTAAGCGAGACTACCCAAAAATCTCCCCCTAGATTTTCTTCACCATTATTCTCCGGTTAAGAAGAATCTGTCTCATCATCGAATCGACATATGCTAAGCATAATTGATCAGAAGTAATAGGAAACTTCTTATCACAAGAAGTAGCATTAGTCCTACTAGGGTTTTGAGAATTAAGAGCACCCCTATAAGATGGAGCATTAGTTTTCGCGAAAAAGATATTTGTGAAAAAAGTTGGGCCGTGTGATTCAGAAAGTGGCAGCATGTTTTATGTGAACAATCATTTGATGAAGATGGAAGGGGAAGATTTTTCAAGTAATGATCATCAAAAACTAAGTGTATACGGGTAAAACCGGGCCTACTAAATTACTCGATTTCCCGGTAAGTCAAACGGAGCAAAAACGTGACCGTAGTGAATCAGAGTCAGAGCGAGGAGCCCCTCGTATCGGGACTCGGACAAAACACCTGCCCACGGGGATATTAGGACCATGTCCTCCGGGTCCAGTTCGAGGATCGATACTTCGGAGAGCAGTACCAAACAACTGCACACGACTAACAAAGAACTGTGATATCCGTGCCCAACTGGATACCACGACGTGAATCTCGACCCGATATGCAGAAAATCAGTGATTAGCAAAACACAAGATTTTACCATTCTTAGAATTGTACTAGGGTAAAACTCCCTTACTATATAAAGGGGAAATATTATTATTCATGACACACATTGTAACATGCATATCAAGGAAATTTATTTCAATTCTCTTTGTTGTTCAAAGCTCTTACTTTTGTTCTTAAGTTCTTCAAAAGTACAAGCTTCGAATCGACAGGTTCCCCACCAAGCCACCAACCGAGCTTAGAATCACTCTTATCATTGGTTTGGTTGTTTATCACGTCCCTCATTTTCTTAATCTAACATCACTAATCATTTGTATTCAATTAATTCACATATCCTTAAAACCACATATAAATTAAATTATTTAGAGTAAACAATTTGTCCCCCACCGTGGGGATAAGGATAATAGTGGTAATTTGATACAAATTTCCATAACGCACTCTATTTTACACTTGTACTTTGAGATTTTAATTCCAAGTCAAATTAAAAGTCTTGATCTCTTAATCTATTCATTTAAACGTTGATGCTGAGTCCGGACACCATGGCGAGAATAACAATGTAATGCCCAACAAAGAGGTACCTCCTGTTGACCCCAACAGAGTTCCCACCCCGGACCCGATCGATGCTAACTCACATGTATCTATATACAAAAAATTTCCTTCCAACCTCAAAAACAACATTCGTGGGAAAGCCCGATGGATAGCCTAGAGTACACATGACAGCGAAGGTAATGGGATCAATTTGCGGGTTATCTTCAAAAAGCTACAGGCTCAACATACAACAATAGCCCAGTTTTAGGACCAAAGCCGCGTCCCCAGCAGTGTTGAGCCCGAGCTATCCCAAGAAAAACTCAAAGAAATGAACCAGCCACAGAAAGGCTGGGTGAAGTTGAATTTGGGACCAACCCCGAGATAATAAAAATGATTGAGGAACTGACAAAGCGGGTGGAATCGGGGAAAACGATTGAAGCCAACGACAAAAAAATGGAGACCAATAACTCCAGGGTTGATTCCCTGGAGCACCCCCGATATTGAAAGGCTTGGATTCCAAGAAATTTGTCCAAAACTCTTTCCCTCCAAGCGCGAATCTGAAATCGATCCCAAAGATGTTCTGTATACCCGAAATTCCAAAGTATAACGGGGCCACAGATCCCAATGAATTCGTGACTTCCTACATGTGTGCCATCAAGGGAAATGACTTGGAAGATGACGAGATCGAGTCAGTTCTGCTGAAAAAGTTCGGGGAAACCCTATTTAAAGGGGAAATAATATGGTATCACAACCTACCCTTAATTCCATTGATTTGTTTGCTATGCTTGCATATGACTCCTTAAAATATCATGTCGGGGCCATCAAAGTCGAGACCATAAAATCAGACCTCTTTAAAGTGAAAGAAAGAGATAACGAAATGCTCAGGGAATTCGTGTCGATGTTTCAAATGGAAAGGATGGATCTGACCCGGTTGCGAACGATTGGGCTGTTCAAGCATTCACTCAAGGACTCAACCCCTAAAGATATTTGGCTTCACAACATCTGAAATAGAATTTGATAGAGTGCCAGTGGTAACTTGGGCAGATGTCCATAACAGGTACCAATCGAAAATCAAAGTGAAGGATGATCAGCCCGGGCCCCCCTCTAGGTCCGTATATCCCATCTGAACAAATTACAGGTCTAAAAGAGTCGTCCATCATGAACCAAGACCAATAAGAGATCGGTATCAACCGCATAGCGAAGAACGAAGGTGCAGTGGATCCATACATAAGCCAACAAGGAATGAAAAAAGAAGAGATCAAGTTCATAATAACCGGGACCCATGAGAAAAAACAGTTTTGACAGGCCAATCAGGGCCACGGAGGCACAGAGGTTATCAGAGTAAAACTTCAGCGTCGATGTTGCCCGCATTATATCAGCCATTGGACACATAAAAAATACCAAGTTGCCTCAGACATTGAAGTCTGATCCTGCCCAAAGAGACCCCAACCTGATGTGTAAGTATCATGGCACCCACGTCCACAAGACCGAAGATTGCCAACAGGTAAGAGAAGAAGTGACCCAATTATTCAATAATGGACACTTCCGTGACTTTCTGAGTGATCGAGCCAAAAATCACTTCAGGAACAGGGACTCCAACAAGAAGACCGAGTAAGAGGAACCTCAACACGTCATCAACATGATCATCGGTGAAGTCGACATCCGCTAGGGGCCAACGTTGAAGTGCACTAAGGTGTCCATTATAAGGGAAAAGCAAATCTGAGATTACATGCCATAGGGTACCATCTCTTTCAACGATGAAGACGCTGAAGGAATCATGGAACTGCACAATGATGCCCTGGTAATTTCTGTACTCATAAATAAATCTCGAGTAAAGCGTGTGTTGATTGATCCAGGTAGCTCGACCAATATCATCAGATTGAGGGTCGTACAGTAGCTGGGTCTATAAGACCAAATAGTGCATGCAGTCCGGTCTTAAAAATATTAAACATGGCATGTGAAACTACTAAAGGGGAAATAACTGCCAATGAACACCGCCGGAACCATCTAGAAAACGAAGTTCTACGTTATTGAGGGATATGAGGTACAATGGTTTATTCAGAAAGCCATGGAATCACAACATGAGGGCAATACCATCGACACTACACCAGGTATTAAAGTTCCTCACACCGAGAGGGATCAAAACAGTTTATGGAGAACAACCGGACGCAAAAGAAATATTCGCGGTCGATGAGGTGATCCTTATGTCCGCACTCTTGACATCAAAGAACCTGGTGTCGATTAGGAAGGAAGAAACTGAATAGCAATCACCGACACCGACCCCCACCAATTTAGAGAAACAAAAAGCAGGCGAGGATGACAATTACGATAGTTCCTAGGCGTTTCATCGCCCCTGACAATTTTGGTGCCATCAAGTTAGCGGTCAAGGAGATGGAGCAAGTCATATATATATCGAACACTTGCCTGATCAGAAGGTATACCTGGGCATGGAGTTAGCTCTCGAGCTCAGGAAAAAACTCATTGAATTTCTTATAGCTAACATAGATTGTTTTGCTTGGTCCCACCTTGATATGACAGGGATCTCGCAAGAAATAACCAGTCGCAAGAATAAGAGGCCTCAGTTCAGAGTCAAGAATTTATTCATCAAAGACGAGGTATCTAAACTCCTTAAAATAGGTTCCATTCGGGAAGTTAAGTACCCGGATTGGTTAGCTAACATAGTGGTAGTGCCTAAAAAGGGAAATACATTAAGAATGTGCGTAGATTACAAAGATTAGAACAAGGCGTTCTCTAAGGACTCTTTTTCCTAACATTGATTGAATGATCGATGCGATGCCCGAGCACGAGATACTCAACTTTCACGATGCCTATTCCGAGTACAACCAAATTTGGATGGACCCGCGTGATCACGAAAAACGTCGGTGCCACTAATCAACTTCTAGTAAACTGGATGTTCGAAGAACAAATAGGAAAATCATTGGAGGTTTAATTAACGACGTGTTAGTTAAGTCCCTGCGAGCATAGGACCATTTGGAACATTTGCAGGAAACCTTCAACATATTGAAGAAATACAATATGAAGCTGAACCCGGAGAAATGCGCATTCGTGGTCAGGTCTGGGAAGTTCCTTGGATTCACGGTGTCCAACCAAGGGATCAAGATCAATCCCGAAAAAATAAAATCTATCGAAGACATCACCGTGGTGGACAATGTCAAGGTAGTTCAGAGGCTAACCGGGTGCATAGCCGCCCTGGGTCGGTTCATATCAAGGTCCTCCGATAAGAGCCATCGGTTCTTCTCATTATGGAAGAAGAACAAGAATAACTTTTGTGGACCTCGGAGTGCCAACAAGCTTTGAAATAACTCAAACGGTACCTTTTGAGTCCACCTTTGCTTCTTACTCCGAAGGCAGACGAGCAATTGTACCTGTACTTAGCGGTATACGAGATAGAGGTAAGTGGAGTTTTAGTCCGGGAAGAGAAAGGTACGCAATTTTCTATCTATTATGTTAGCAGGACTCTATTTGAGGCCGAAACAAGTTACCCTCACCTAGAGAAATTGGCGCTCGCTTTGCTAACTGCCTCGAGAAAGTTAAAGCTATATTTTAGATGCAATCCCATATGCATCGTAACTACTTACCCACTGAGGAACATAATGCAAAAACCCGAGCTCTTGGGACGATTGGGAAAATGGGCCGTAGAAATTAGCGGGTACGATATCGAATACCGACCCTGAGCCGCCAGCAATTCTCAATTTTGGTAGACTTCGTGGCCAACTTCACACCGGACTTAATACACTAAGTTGAAAAGGAATTGTTGTTAACCTTGGGGACTTCCTTGGGAATCTGGACCCTCTTTACGGACGGTGCTTCGAACGCAAAGGGGTCCGGACTTGGCATCATGTTGAAACCGCCTACGGGTAACATAGTCAGGTAATCTATTAGAACTGTGAAATTGACTAACAATGAGGCCGAGTATGAGTCCATGATTGCAGGTCTCGAATGGGCTAAAAGCCTAGGGGCCGATATGGTCGAAACTAAGTGTGGCTCTTTTCTTGTGGTAAATCAAGTCAACAAGACATTTGAAGTAAAAGAGGAACGAATGCGAAGGTACTTGGACAAATTATAGGTAGCACTGCATCGATTCAAGGAATGGTCATTATAGCACGCACCCCGGGACCAAAATAACGAAGTCGATGCTCTAGCTAACTTGGGGTCATCGGTTGATAATGATGAATTAAGCTCGGGAACAGTCGTACAACTTATGAAATCAATAGTAGAAGAAGGCCATGCCGAGATAAACTCAACGAGTTTAACTTGGGACTAGAGAAACAAGTATATAGACTACTCAATGACTGGGAAGTTGCCCTCGAATCCTAAAGAATTGATAGCTCTGCGCACGAAGGCGGCCGGGTCTAGCATATCTGAAGGTACCCTATTCTGAAGAACGTTCGATGGACCACTCGCCTTATGCTTGGGGCTTGGAGACACCGAATATATTTTGAGGGAAGTTCACGAAGGCACTTGCGGAAATCATTCGGGAGCAGAATCTTTGGTTCGTAAAATAATCAGAGCCGGCTATTACTGGATCGACATGAAGAAAGATACGAAGGACCTTGTACGGAGATGTGACAGCTGTCAAAGGCATGCACCAATGATCCATAATCCCGGGGAGTTACTGCATTCAGGCCTTTTGCGTTGGCTGTTCATGAAATGGGGAATGGAAATTGTCGGTCCCCTATCATGGGCACCCGAAAAGGCTCAACTTATACTATTTATGACCGACTATTTCTCTAAGTGGGTCGAATCTCAAGCATTCGATAAGGTATGGGAAAAAGAAGTCATTGACTTCATTTGAGACCACATAATATGTTGGTTCGGTATACCAGCCGAGATAGTGTATGATAACGGGAAGCAGTTCATGGGAAGCAAGGTAAGCAAATTTTTCGAGGATCATAAGATCAAAAAGATCTTGTCAACACCCTATCACCCTAGTGGGAACGGACAGGAGGAATCTACAAACAAGACCATACTTCAAAACCTTAAGAAAAGGTTGGACGATGCCAAAAGAAAATGGAAGGAAATTTCGCCCGAAGTCTTGTTGGCATACCGTACGAACTCAAAATCTAGCACCGGGGCCACCCCGTTTTCGTTGGTCTATGGTGTCGAAGCACTAATACAGGTTGAGGAGGGAGAACCGAGCCTCATGTTCCGAAATGCAATCGAAAAATCAAACGGTGAGGCCATGAGCACAAGCCTGGAACTATTGGATGAGAGGCGTGAGGCTGCCCTAGTCTGGTTGGTTGCCCAGAAACAATGGATAGAAAGATATTACAACTGAAGAGCCAACCTTCAACACTTCAATGTCGGGGATTTGGTGTTAAGAAAAGTAACACTGAACACCCGGAACCCGAATGAAAGAAAGCTGGGATAGAAATGGGACGGACTATATCGAGTCATCGATATTACCGGTAAAGGTTCATATAAACTCGAAGCAGGAAACGATGCACAACTACAAAACAACTGGAACGTGACCCACTTAAAACGACAACAACTAAAGGAGAATGTAGGTGTTAGTTCTGAAAGCACAAGTTGCACTCTTTTTCCCCTGAACAAGTTTTGTCCCAAATGGGTTTTTCGGCAAGGTTATTAAGGAGGAAACAGTAAATCGTGCTAACTTAGAGTCTAAGACTGATTTTTTATCAGTGTCAATGGTCGCATCAATAGTATCCTAACCCTATCAAAGATCAACCTCGAATATTGGGGGCCATCACCCTCGATTCAGGATTTTTAGCAAGGGAGGAAACTTTGTACTTGAACAATATCGGCTCGGTGGTTAGGATTTATTGTACGGGCCAAACGGTCAAGTGAACTGTGCCCGCATAGGCCCCCCAGCCATACTACAAGCTTTTAGACGCTTAAAATCTTATATGTTACGCACATAAATGAAAGAAAGTTTCAAGCTTTCTAATACACATTTTTGTTTCTTAAAAGTATCGAGCCTAAGGGATATTCCTACCCGGGAACTATCGAACCCAAGGGCCGCCTTTATCCGATCCCAAAGGGCTACCGACACTTAAGGACTGTCGTTAGAGACAAGTTCGGGCGGTTCGGGTCATCAAAATCTGGAGGCACAAAACCTATTAGGCAGTGCCTAAACCTAAAAGGTTATGACCACCCTAAACACGGTTCGGATACGTCCGAAGTCCGTAAACAAAACATAAATCCTTCAACGGAATTCTGAACCCGTTTAAAGGTTACCCTCGACAAATATATAGTCTAAAAACATTTAAAAAGCATCTTGAGGAAATTTCCGATCAATTTGAGCTTCCATAAGTTTGATTCAAAATTGCATCAAGGACATGTAAAAACGACTTATTTCTACGTTTGATTCTATGCTAAGGCATTAGAAATGTTTGCAAATGTAAAAGGATGCTAAAGATAATAGACCTGAAAATTGCCAAAAGGGAAAAACTTTATATATATTTCGAAATATATTTGCAACAGCCAATAAAAACAGCCTCAACAAAATATACGTATAAAATACAAAAACATAAAAAATCCTAAGGCATCTCCGCATGGTCTTCATCGGAACCCGACTCGTCACTAGAACCGTCGGGACTTCGGATTCTTCAGAGCCCTCGGAGCCCTCGGATCCCTCGGAGCCCTCTTCACCTCGAGTTTCAACTAGCCTTTTGGCCTCGGCCTCGAGTTTTTTGCCTCTTCGATCTCGGCAGATAGGTCAAAGCCTCGGGCATGTATTTCTTCGAGAGTCTCCCTTCGGGATAGACGCCTCACGTACTCAACAATAGTCTTCAGGCAGGACTTGGCTGCTTCAACGTTGGCCTTGTATTGGGCCACCATCTCGTTAGCATCAGCCGGGGTCGCTTATAACTTGGACCTCGTTATTTCGAGCTCCTTCCAAAGGGCATCTTATTTTTGCCAAGCTCGTGCATCGGCCTTCTCCTTCGCCACCCGAATCTGAACTTCCATCAAATATAACTTGGCTTGGGAAGTCTCCTTCTTCGAGGACAACAAGTCCATCTTGTTTTTCCACCCATCGGCCATCACTTAGATCTCATCCATCTCTTTGCGGAGTTGGTCGATCTTCTGCTGGACTCTAAAGTATTGTTGTTAGCCTCTGCGACCGGACCTTAGTTTCTAACTTTGAAAACCTACACCATTTCTACTAAGTAAGTATGCTCCTGCCTTATCGATGCCTCTTTCTGAGCCACATCAAGCTCGGCTTGGAGGTTCTTGGCGACCCGCTCCTACTGCTCACTAAGAAGCTTGTACCTGTCCTTTTATGGAAAGCTCATTGATCTCGAGCTCGAGTTGATTGACTCTACCTGGTATCGGAGGAAACTCTCATGGTGAATTACCGAGGCTTGCAAAAAGGAAAAAAGACACATCAAACACAGATAATAATAGATAGATAGGAGGGGACGATGCCTTACCCGGTTCAGCATCTGTTGCGCCTCATTGAAAAGGCATGGTACGTTCACCCCATTCATTTTTTCCTGGTCCTCCTCGGTCACCAGGAACCGGAGATAGCTAGCTACCCCCACAGGACAAGACATAACTCAGGCATTACTCCGGGACGGTCAGTATAATCGATCTCTTGCGATCGGGGTCCACTCTCAGAGCGGGGAACTAATTGACCAATTTCAGGGTCGAGCTCGGCCCACCAGCTTCCGAGGAAGTGTCTTTTTTTGGGACTTCCTGGTCACCCATCCCGGAGAAGTCCTCTAAAGTGGATGAGTCCACACCGTCGAAAAAAAGAGTGAAGGGGATCTTCCGCACCCTGGCCTCCCTCGTTGGATTTCTCCTTCCTCGCTTGGGCATCCTCGACCATAGACTCAGTGTAGGAGGGCATCCCTGAGATCTCAATTACGTCAAGCGCTTCCTTTGGAGTGGAACCGGCATCCTAGGAAGTTTCACCCTGGGTATCAACGTCGGGGTTTTGATTTTGTGGGGAGTCAATCGCACGAGTCTCCCCCTCAGATGCAAGTCCTGGGGATAGGTCGTACCGTGGGTTATAAAAATAGATTCATCCTCCGGCTCGTCCTAAGCTGGAGAAGGGAGTCGGAGTCTGGCACCCGAGAACTTGATCCCCTCCTAGCCTTCCGAAGCACCCACTTCTTTGGTTTCTTCACGTCGAAGCTGAGGAAGCCCGATGGTTTTCTCTTCCTCTTCTTTTTACCCTCCGTGGCATCAATGGATGAGGGCACATCTTCGTCCCTTCTGAAGGCCTAAGTTCAGTGGTCTTAGGCAAACCTACAATAACAAATAGGGAAGAGGAGTTAGTATAACAAAACGTGAAGACATAGTGTTGGCTACTTAGAAAGAGGCCTTACCATGAGAACGGTCCTCCCATCGGCCCTTCGAGAGTCCGCTCCATGTGCGTTCGAAGTACAACATCTAAGTACAGATCCCCTCGATCCACTCTTTTAACCGGGAAATTGCATTCGGAATCCGGGACAACTTCAAAACCACAAGCATGAATGAGAAGACAGAAATTGAAGAAAGAGAATTTTAATGTTTGAAGAGGGAATTGCACTTACGAGACGCATTCCACTTCTCGGGGAATGGCATGGATTCCGGGGGGGGGGGATCAAATCTTCAGTCTTCACTCGGACAAAACGTCTCTGCCAACCGCCGTCTCGGTCTTCGTCGATACTAGAGAAGGGGGCCTTGTTTGCCCGACGAGTAAGCTTGATCAGTTCCCCTCGAAACATCTGGAGATTGTAGAATCAAAGCTGGTGGTCGATCGTGAACCGACGAGATTTAGTCTTGTTCACAAAGTAGCAGAGGAGAGTCACGATCCTCCCGAACGATGGGTGGATTGTCCGAGGCACACCTCGTACCTATTGCAAAAGTCTAGAACGATCGGGTCTATAGGGCCCAGTGTGAAGGGGTAAGTGTAAATACTTAAATACCCCTACACGTGGGTAGTGACGGCGTCCTCGGGCTCGGGGACTACTACGTTCTTGCCTTCCCAATTGCAGTCTTTACGAACTATGGGAAGAACATCTTCAGTCACTAAACATATGTACTTCAAGACTCCTTCAGCCTGGTCCTGTTTGCGCGAGGGCTTCTCGACTTTAAAGTCATCTGCAATGGAGCAGCCCCCGGGTATGAAGCCGACAAAGGAGGCTCGGGGGCTGGTTCTTTAGCAACCACAATGGGGAAAGCCTTTTCAAGGGCAACCACCTCAGGGGCAACCGCTTCAGTACCAACGGCCGGTTGAGAAGATGAAGAGGCAAATTGTTGGGGAATGGTTTTCAATGTTTTGGCCATTTTCATCTAGGGGACTATTTGAGAATTTGAGAAAAGAATGCAAAGTTTTGGAAAAATGGGTTTTGGAGATGAAGAACACAGTATAAGGATTTGAGGAAAATCTGGGCAGAAATCTGGAGATTGCTATGGAAATTGAAAACAAGGATGAAGATATGAAGGTTTGATGATGGCTGGAAAGCTCGAAGGTAGTGATTTTGTCAAAAAGTAGAAAAAGGATGAAAAGAGGAAGCTTTTATAGGGAAACAATCAACGCTTCACATTCAGAAGCAATTTTCCGGTGAGCGACATGTGTCTGAAGTCAGAGCGACATGATTGATGGGACGTTTCGGCTCCCTCGTCGTAACGTATGAAGGAAGGAATCGGAGTCATATGTCGTTTCCCATCGTTTCGGCAAGCCTACTCTCTAAGAAACGAGGGGACTATCTGTATACGGGTAAAACCGAACCCACTGAATTACTCGATTTCCCAGTAAGTCAAACGGAGCAACAACGTGATTGTAATGAATTAGATTCAGAGCGAGGAGCCCCTCGTATCGGGGCACATGCAAAACACATGCCCTCGGGGATATCAGTGCCATGTCCTCCGGGTTTGGTTCGAGGTTCACGACTTCGGAGAACATTACCAAATAGCCACGCACAACTAACAAAGAGCCGTGATGTCCATGCCCAACCGGATATCAGGGCGTGAATCTCGGCCCGTACCGGCAGAAAATCAGTGATTAGTGAAACAAATTTTTTTTACCTTTCTTAGAATTGTATTTAGGGTAAAACTCTCCTACTGTATAAAGGGGAAGCTTATTATTCATGACACGCAATGTAACACGCATATCAAGACAACTTATTTCAATTCTCTTTGTTGTTCTAAGTTCTTACTTTTGTTCTTAAGTTCTTCATAAGTACAAGCTTGGAATCGAGGGCAGGTTCCTCATCAAGCCACCAATCGAGCTCGGTATCACTCTTATCGTTGGTTTGGCTATTTATTTACGTCTCTCATTTGCTTAATCTAACGTCATTAATCACTTATATTAAATTAATCTACGTATCCTTAGAACCACATATAAATGCAATTGATATCCGTATTTAGGGTAAACTCTAGGTTTCCACATCCATCGTAGTTTTATTGAGTGAGAATTTGAACTAGTTATATTCCACTGATGCTATAATTGTTTTACCAAAAAAAGCCAAAATATAAAGGAATCATATTACTGTACCTTTTGATGATCATTATGCGTTAAATATTATTGTGAGCGAGGGACTCTCCCCAAAGTTTTATTGCTCCTTCTCTACCATTTCTTGAAGGGGTTTCGATAATATATGGGCACATGAATCATATTTAATGAGGGGGTTGGTTCTATGGAATATGGCTAGACTTTGGTGTAATTAGGCAAATACCCCACGCGAGTCGTTTTCATAGCTGCAAACTCAAGCTCTATTGGAAGGATGATCATTTGCTTTCGAATATTGAAAAGGAAAGGACTACCGTCGTACACCCACCTTTCTTGAGCGCAATACATTGAACTTCGGGTAGTTCGATTTCATACTTTTCGTCCTTGTCAACATCCTAGACTTTGGGAGAGTCAATTGACCATTTACTTTCCCACTCGGTAGAGGCAGTTCCAGATTGAATATTTTTCAAAATTATAGAATTATATATTACTTGTTACGATTTTAGCGAATATATATATATCAAAGTAGATGAACGCAACAATAAAATGTACATCAACCTCTGTCTCACACCATACAAAAGAATAGGGAACAAAAACACTTTAATGCGTGTGTTGTACTGGTGAAGCCAACAAGGAAAGCCAACAGTAGTCCAAAGTGATGAATAATCAAGAAAGTTATTTTTCTAGAGCTATTTTTAGATCAAATTCAAGATTCATGAAAGTGAAATTACTAACCATGATTGGGTACGGTAAAATGAATAGGATTCTTCTATCCTTAGTTAAAGATTTGGAGTTCGAGACATATGAATAAAGAAAATATCGATAGTCCTCTTTGATGAGCCTTACGTGATGCGAATTCAAATTTATTGAGTATGAATACATATATCAAACACCAAATTAATAAGAAACCAAAAAAGTGAAATTACTCATGTTCTATTTACCAGCAAATTAAACTATATAAGATGATAAAAGGGAATATGAATTCTATGAAGTCTTTGGGAAAGCATATATACATTAGTAAGACTTTTAAATAGGATTAAAACCACTAATTGAGAGAGTCAAAGAGAGATCCCTTTGGATTGATATAATACTAAGTTATTATACATGTCAATTCAAAAATCAATGTATATGTTATGAAATGATAATAGGTGAATTTGACTATAATTAGGATCCTAAGGAACCATATTTTGTATCGTTTTAATGTAAATATTGATAACAACATGTTCTGATTATTGCTTTTCATGTATTGCAGGTGAAATATGATACGCTCAATTTACACCTTAAAAGAATGTAAGCGATCGTTGTCAAATATAGTAA
>ML296595.1:0-28063 GCA_005239495.1 Nicotiana undulata
CTCTCAGTTGACTTTTCCCATTTCAAGGCTATTTTTAAAGACTAAGTGACTGAACTCTCACTAAATCCATTCGATTTCAAGCCTACCAACTCTAACACGTCAATAACAGTTAAACCAAGCTATAACAAGTCAATTACAGTAATTATAATGCAGGTTCTACATAACGACAGACCGGGTCGTTACATTCTCCCCCTCTTAAACAAACGTTCGTCCTCAAACGAGTCTAGAAACATACCTGGAGTCTCAAACAAGTGAGGATATTTGCTCTGCATCTCCCGCTCGGTCTCCCAAGTAGCCTCCTCCACTGGCTGACCTCTCCACTGAACCTTTACTGATGATATCTCCTTAAATCTCAACTTTCTGACCTCACGAGCCAAAATAGTTGCTGGCTCCACCTCATATGACATATCACCCTCGAGCTGAACCGTGCTGAAATCTAACACATGAGACGGGTCACCAACATATTTCCTGAGCATCGACACATGAAAGACCGGATGAACACTCGACAAGCTGGGTGGCAAGGCAAGTCTGTAAGCCACCTCTCCAACCTTCTGAAGTACCTCAAAAGGACCAATAAACCGAGGACTCAGCTTTCCACTCTTTTCGAACCTCATAACACCCTTCATGGGTGATACCTTCAGTAGTACCTTATCACCTTCCATAAATGACACATCCCAGACCTTCCGGTCCGTATAACTCTTCTGCCTAGACTGCGCCATGCGAAGTCGCTCCTGAATCAACTTCACCTTCTCCAACGCATCCTGAATCAAATTTGTGCCCAATAACTTAGCCTCACCAAGCTCGAACCAACCAACCGAAGATCTACACCCTCCTACCATATAAAGTTTCATACGGGGCCATCTGAATACTGGATTGGTAGCTGTTATTGTATGCAAACTCCGCTAGTGGCATAAACGGATCCCATCAACCACCAAAATCAATCACACAAGCCCGTAACATATCCTCCAATATCTGAACAGTCCGTTCCGACTGCCCGTCGGTCTGAGGATGAAATGTCGTACTCAACTCTACATAAGTTACCCATACCTCTCTATACGGCCCTCCAAAACTGAGATGTGAACTGAGTACCTCTGTCAGAAATAATAGAAACCGGAACTCCATGCAACCAGACAATCTCCTTAATGTAAATACCAGCTAACTGCTCTGAAGTATAAGTAGTACTGACAGGAATGAAATGCACGGACTTGGTCAATCTATCCACAATGACCCAAATAGCACCAAAACCCTTCGAAGTCCGTGGAATCCCAACTACAAAGTCCATAGTAATTCGCTCCCACTTCCACTTCGGAATAAACCTCTGAAGCAAACCACCTGGTCTCTGGTGCTCGTACTTGACCTGGTGGCAGTTGGGACACCGTGCTACATACTCAACAATATCTCTCTTCATCCGCCTCCACCAATACTGTTGTCTCAAATCCTGATACATCTTCGTGGCACCCGAATGAATAAAATACCACGAGCTGTGAGCCTCTGCTAATATCAACTCTAGAATACCATCCACATTGAGCACGCAAATACGGCCTTGCATCCTCATAACTCCATCATCACCAATAGTCACATCTATGGCGTCTCCTCGACGGACTCTATCCTGAAGAACTAACAAGTGTCGGTCATCATACCACCGAGCTTTAATCTGATCATAAAGAGAAGACCAGGAAGACATGCTAGCTAATACCCGCGGAGGGTCTGATAAATCCAATCTCACCAACTGACCCGCTAAAGCCCAAACATCAAGTGCTAACAGTCGCTCTGCTACTGAAAGGTAAGCTAGACTCCCCAAACTCTCGGCTCTGTGACTCAAGGCATCGGCCACTACATTGGCCTTTCCCGGATGATACAAAATAGTAAGATCATAATCCTTGAGAATCTCTAACCACCTCCTCTTACGCAAATTCAAGTCCTTCTGCCTCAGCAGATACTGCAAACTACGATGATCAGTGTAAATCTCACACTACACTCCATACAAATAATGCCGCCAAATCTTTAAGGCATGAAAAATAGCAGCTAACTCAAGATCGTGCACTGGTAATTCTTCTCGTGCACCTTCAAATGTCTAGACGCGTAGGCAATCACCCTAGTGTCCTGCATTAATACCGCTCCCAAGCCAATTCTAGAAGCATCACAATAGACCGTATAAGAACCCGAACCAGTAGGCAACACTAATACCGGAGCTATGGTCAATGCTGACTTGAGCTTATGAAATCTCTCCTCACACTCATCGGACCATCTGAATGGAACACCCTTTTGGGTCAATCTTGTCAATGGTGAAGCAATAGAAGAGAATCCCTCCACAAAGCGACGGTATTATCCCGCCAAACCAAGGAAACTCCTAATATCAGTAGCTGAGGACGGTCTGGGCCAACTCTACACCTCCTCAATCTTCTTCGGATCAACCTGAATACCCTCACTAGACACCACGTGCCCCAAGAAAGCTACTGAACCAAGCCAAAACTCACACTTGGAGAAGTTTGCATAAAGCTTCTCCTCCCTCAATCTTTGTAACACAACCCTCAAGTGTTGAGCATGCTCCTCCGGGCTACGAGAATACACCAGAATGTCATCAATGAACACAATGAAGAACAAATAAAGGTAAGGCTGAAACACACTGTTCATCAATTGCATAAACGCTGCTGGGGCATTGGTCGGCCCAAATGACATAACCAGAAATTCATAATGACCATATCTGGTCCTGAAAGCAGTCTTCGGGATGTCAGAATCCCGAATCTTCAACTGATGATACCCTGACCTCAAGTCGATCTTGGGGAATACCTTAGCTCCCTGAAGCTGATCAAATAAGTCATCAATACGAAACAAAGGATAATAATTCTTCACTGTAACCTTATTCAGCTGTCTATAATCAATACACATACGCATGGAGTCATCTTTCTTTTTCACAAACAACACCCGGCGCACCCCAAGGTGACACACTCGGCCGAATGAACCCCTTATCTAAGAGTTCCTGAAGCTGCTCCTTTAATTCTTTCAACTCTGTCGGTGCCATGCGGTAAGGTGGAATAGAGATAGGCTGGGTATCTGGCACCAAGTCAATACCAAAATCGATATCCTTGTTAGGTGGCATGCCTGGCAGGTCTGTAGGGAATACCTCCAGAAAATCACGGACTACAGGAACAGAATCAACAGATGGAGTCTCACTACTAACATCCCTCACAAAAGCAAGATAAGATTCACACCCTTTCTCAACCATATGTTGAGCCTTTAAATAAGAAATCACTCTGCTAGGTACATGCTCTATAGACCCCCTCCACTCGACTCTCTAAACTCCGGGCATAGCTAAGGTAACGGTCTTAGCGTGACAATCAAGAATCGCATGACATGGGGACAACCAATCCATGCCCAGAATCACATCAAAATCAACCATACTGAGTAACATCAAGTCCATTCGGGTCTCCAGACCCCCAATAGATATAAGACACGACCGATACACACGGTCCACAATAATAGTATCACCCACCGGAGTTGAAACATGAACAGACATAACTAAAGACTCACGGGGCATATTCAGAAAATGAGCAAAATAGGATGAGACATAAGAGTACGTGGAACCAGGGTAAAATAAAGCCAAAGCATCACTGTGACAAACTAAAATAGTACATGTAATCACCGCATCTGACGCCATAGCATCAGGCCTAGCTGGAAGTGCATAAATACGTGGTTGGCCTCCACCTGCTCGATCTCCCCCTCTAGGGAGGCCTCTAGCTGCCTGACCACCTCCCCTAGCTGCCTGGGTAGGTGGTGAAGTGACTGGGGCTGAAGCCAAGGGCTGGACCCTCTACTGGGATGAACTACTAGGACGACGGGGACACTTCCTCCACCCATGTCCGAACTCTCCACACTCATAACAACCACCTGAAGCCGGAGATGAAAACTGACGAGAACCCATGTCACCCTGATGACCACAAGACGAAACATGCATAGAAGAGCCCTGATAAGATGATGCTCGGGTGGAGCTCTGAGCTGGAAGGACACTAAAAGATGAACGTCCCTGATGAGAATTACTAGGACCCTGCCCCGAAGATACACCATTGTAAGTTGGGGGAACTGGCTGTGGAGGTCTAAATGGACGACCTCTGATGTGCTGAAACTTCCCTCTAGAAGGGGCACCACTGAAGCTACCTGATCCCCGAGGCCTCTTGACCTCCCTCTCCTCACGATCCTACCTATGAACCGACTCAATATCCCGAGCAATGTCAACAACCTGCTCAAATGTAGCTCCAGACACACTCTCTCTCATCATCAAGATCCGAAGCTGATAAGTAAGACCATCTACAAACCTCCTAATCCTCTCCCTGTCAGTAGGGACAATCTCGAAAGCATGTCTGGCCAACTCAGAAAACCTCATCTCGTACTGAGTAACTGACGACTCTCCCTGGCGCAACTACTCAAACTGCCTGCGCAGCTCCTCTCTGTGGCACTGAGGAACATACTTCTCCAAAACGATCGTGGAGAATTGCTGCCAAGTGAGTGGTGTTGAACCAACCGGCCTACGCCTCTCGAATGACTCCCACTAAGTAAAAGCAGCACCAGCAAACTGAAATGTTGCAAACGAGACCCCACTGGTCTCCAAAATACCCGCAGTACGTAGTATCCTCTAGCATTTATCCAGAAAACCTTGGGCATCCTCACCCTCTGTGCCGCTGAAAGTCGGAGGCTTAAGTCTGCTGAACCTCTCCAGCCTACACTGCTCATCCTCGGGCATAACTGGAACCACATAGTCCTGATTTGAGATAACCGGCCGGGCTGGGCCTACCCTCAGTGTCTGAATACCCAGTACAGTCTGCTCAGGTGTCCGGGCAACTGGAGTCTGATTACCTCCCCCGGCCTGAGTTACAGTGGCAGTAGTGGACATAGAAACTGCATGAGCTAAACTAGAACACATCGTCAATATCTGAGCCAGGGTCTCCTGAAGACCCGGAATAACAATAGGCACTGTCGGTGCCTGAGCCTGTCCCGCTGGAGAACCATCAGCGGGAACCTGATCCTGAACGATAGAGGGATCCTGGGGTACTTTCCCGACTGCTGCGTGGACTGGTCCCCTACCTCTACCACGGCCCCGACCCCTTGTGGGTCTGGCTAGTATCTGGTCACCCTGATCGGTATTGCGTGTCCTCACCATCTGTGAGAGAATGAAACAACATAAGTTTAGATTTCAAGAATCAATAGATTGTCACGAAAGAGTTCAAGAAATTGAGATCTTCCTAAAAGTTCTACAGCCTCTCGAAGATAAGTATAGGCGTCTCTGTACCGATCCGCAAGACTCTACTGAACCTGCTCATGACCGTTGAGTCCTATGTAACCTAGAGCTCTGATACCAACTTGTCACGACCCTAAATCCTAACAGGCCGTGATGGCGTCTATCGTGGAACTAGACTAGCCAACCATCACACCACTACGCATGTGTTCGATTATAATAATGTACAATTCAATAGCAAATGGAAAACATAGCATAAGATGAATTCTTTAAGTTTTAGCCACCCGATATTAGTCTAAACAACTCCAAACAAAACCTCCCAAGACTGGATTCAATGATCATGAGCATCTAAAAAGAAATAAACCTAACTCTGCTAATGTCATAATAAGGGTCTATGAATCAATTTCTAAATACTAATCAAGGAAGGGAGATGGAGAAGTTGTGGACGCTGGACAGCTAGCTCGAAATCTCGTGAACTACTGCTAACGAACTAGGCAGCTACTGCTCCAAATCGGTACATGGATCTGTGCACAGAGGCACAGGGAGTCATTATGAGTACGCCAACTCAGTAGTAATGAAAATAAATCACAGTCTGAGAATTATAAAACACACAGTGTAGATACACCAATTCAAAAAACAGTAAAGCATCACGTCTCCAAAATTATACAGCAATTACATAAGTTTGAAAACTACTTTCCATAAAATCCTTTGGAACAAGTATAATATAAATACATCTCAGTAAAATCCTCAATAAGAACCAGTTTGAAAACAAGTGGTTTATAGTTCATAAACTCAGTAAAAATCATTTTCATAAAACTGCCCCTCGGGCCAAAAATCATTTCTCGTAACCATTGCCCATCAGGCATTCTCACAATCACTCTGTATCAGCCCCGCGGGCAATAATCATCACTCAATAGGTACCTGCGCTCACTGGGGTGTGTACAGACTCTGGAGGGGCTCCTACAGCCCAAGCGCTATAACAACATAGGCCTGAAAGCCTCTCACAATATAGACCTGAAAGCCTCTCACAATACAGGCCTGAAAGCCTCTCACAATACAGGCCTGAAAGCCTCTCACAATATAGGCCTGAAAGCCTCTCACAGTATAGGCCTGAAAGCCTCTCACAATATAGGCCTGAAAGCCTCTCACAACATAGGCCTGAAAGCCTCCCTCATATCCTCACAATATAGGCCTGAAATCCTCACTCAGTCAGACACTCTCGATTTTCCCTTAGGCCATAACGTACAGGGTTCTCGACCCAAAACAGTGTTTCATTTTTCAATAAATAGTATCAAAATACTTCGAGTGTCAAAACAATTTATCAGGAAAAGACTGAGTGTAAAATCATAACATATCAGTGAGGAAAATATAGTAAACACAACCCCCAAGGGTTAAACAAGTCGGCACTAGTCCCCAACCACGGCTTACAGCCCAAATCATATCAAGTATATATAGTACTATTGGAAATAAGCTTTATAAATATGTTTCTCAACTCAATAGTCGCCTAAGTAAGGAATATATCTCCAAAGTTTCAACCTTTGCATTTCAAAACCCGTGAAAGGGTGCATAGTCCGGGGTTTCATACCCTCAGGACAGGATTTAAAGACATTACTTACCTCAAACTAGCCCAGAAACTATTCCGCAATACGCTTGCCTCTCGTATCAACTTCCGGATGCTCCAAATTTACCAAGTTCATATTTTTATCATCAAATTATGCTCAAGGAATAAATTCCCATTGAGAAATATCGAATTTAGCTCAAAAATCCGATTTCGGTCAAAACCCGACCCCGGACCCGCGTCCCGAAACTCAAAAAGTTTTATACCAAAATGTTCTTCGTCCTATCACGAGTCCGTACATATAATGAACACCAAAATTGGAGTTCGTTTGACCCCTCAAATCGACCCCTAAATGTCTCATAATCTCAAGCCCTAAACCCACATTTTCCTACTGATTTCAATGAATTTAATACTGAGATTATGTTCTAATCTCACCCATAAACGAGATTTAAGGTCCAAAATACTTACCTATATGAATACTACCGATTTCCTTTTCAAATATTGCCTTAAGAGCTCTCTGTCCGTACAAAAATGGTGTAAAAAGGGTTTAGGTCGCGGAAGGGTTTATTTAATAATGCCCAGTTATTTCCTTAACCGCGATCGCGGAAAACCCCTTGCGATCGCGAAGGCCAATTTCACTGCCTCCCATTTTACTCTCTGCGATCACGGCTTAGCCCATACGATCGCGATGCTTTGGTTCCCTACTCCACGCGGTCGCGATGACCAACTGACCCTGCTCCCCACGCGCCTAGCTAGCTCTACGTGATCGCGGACTAGGTCACGCGATCGCACTTCCCATTCTTCCAAACCTACGCGATCTCACTCCTATTCACGCGATCGCGATGAACAAATTTTCCTGACCCTCAAAGTACTCTACGCGATCGCGGTCCTTTCCATGCGATCGCGATGCACAAATCCCTGCTGCCCAAAAACCAGAAAACCAGCAATGTTTTTAAGTCCAAATGAGTCTGTCAAAAAAAATTATCAGGAAAATACTGAGTGTAAAATCATAACATATCAGTGAGGAAAATATAGTAAACACAACCCCCAAGGGGTAAACAAGTCGGCACTAGGCCTCAAACACGGCTTACAGCCCAAATCATATCAAGAATATATAGTACTATTGGAAATAATCTTTAGAAAGCCGTTTCGCAACTCAATAGTCGCCTAAGTAAGGAATATATCTCCACAGTTTCAACCTTTGNAATTCAAGCCTAAGGACTTTGAAATTCCTAAAATCCACCAACGATGCCGAAACTATCCAAAACAACTCCGATTGACCTAAAACTTTTCAGACATATCCAAAATGGCATTACAAACCTGTTCCAACTGTCGGAATTCCATTCCGACCCCGATAGCCTATTTTCCATTGCCGACCAGAAATCGCCAAAAATTAACTTTCGCCAATTCAAGCCTAAGTCTACACCAGGCATCACAAAAATATTCTAAACACACTCCTAAGTCCCAAATCACCTAACGAAGCTATCCGAGTCATAAAATCTGCATTCCGAGGTCGTTTAGCAATAAGTCAACTCTCAGTTGACTTTTCCCATTTCAAGGCTATTTTTAAAGACTAAGTGACTGAACTCTCACNAGAAACTATTCCGCAATACGCGTGCCTCTCGTATCAACTTCCGGATGCTCCAAATATACGAAGTTCATATTTTTATCATCAAATTATGCGCAAGGAATAAATTCCAATTGAGAAATATCGATTTTAGCTCAAAACTCCGATTTCGGTCAAAAATTGACCCCCAGGCCCCCGTCCCGAAACTTAGAAATATTTATACCAAAATGTTCTTAGTCCTCTCACGAGTCCGTACATATAAAGAACACCAAAATTGGAGTTCGTTTGACCCCTCAAATCGACCACTAAAGGTCTCATAATCTCAAGCCCTAAACCCACTTTTTTCTACTTATTTCCATGAATTTAATATTGAGATTATGTTCTATAATCACCCATAAACGAGTTTTAAGGTCCAAAATACTTACCTCTACGAATACTACCGATTTCCTCTTCAAAAATTGCCTCAAGAGCTCTCTGTCCGTACAAAAATGGTGTAAAAGGGGTTTAGGTCGCGGAAGGGTTTATTTAATAATGCCCAGTTATTTCCTTAACCACGATCGCGGAAAACCCCTTGCGATCGCGAAGGTCAATTTCACTGCCTCCCATTTTACTCTATGCGATCGCGGCTTAGCCCACGCGATCGCGATGCTTTGGTTCCCTACTCCACGCGATCGCATACCCTCACACGCAGTCGCCATGACCAACTGACCTTGCTCCCCACGCGCCTGGCTAGCTCTACGCGATCGCGGACTAGGTCACGCGATCGCACTTCCCATTCTTCCAAACGTACGCGATCACACTACTATACACGCGATCGTGATGCACAAATTTGCCTGACCCTCAGAGTACTCTACGCGATCGCGGCCCTTGCCATGCGATCGCGATGCACAAATCCCTGCTGCCCAAAAACCAGAAAACCAGCAATGTTTTTAAGTCCAAATGAGTCTGTTAATCACCCGAAACCAATCCCGAGCCCCTCGGGACCCCAACCAAATATACCAACACATCACATATGATCATTCAAACTTAGTTGCACCCCCGGAACACCAAAACTAACATCAAAACACCAAAATCACGTCGGATTCAAGCCTAAGGACTTTGAAATTCCTAAAATCCACCAACGATGCCGAAACTATCCAAAACAACTTCGATTGACCTGAAATTTTGCAGATATATCCAAAATGGCATTACAAACCTGCTCTCAACTGTCGGAATTCCATTCCGACCCCGATAGCCTATTTTCCACTGCCGACCGAAAATCGCCAAAAACTAACTTTCGCCAATTCAAGCCTAAGTCTACACCGTACATCACAAAAATATTCTAAACACACTCCTAAGTCCCAAATCACCTAACAAAGCTATTCGAGCCATAAAATCCGCATTACGAGGTCGTTTACCAATAAGTCAACTCTCAGTTGACTTTTCCCATTTCAAGGTTATTTTTAAAGACTAAGTGATTGAACTCTCACTACAACCATTCGATTTCAAGCCTACCAATTCTAATACGTCAATATTAGTTAAACCAAGCTATAACAAGTCAATTACAGTAATTATAATGCAGGTTCTACGTAATGACAGACCGGGTCATTACAAAACCACATCGAACAATATCAAAAACACGAATTACACACGGATTCAAGCCTAATAAACTTTGAAATTTCTAAATTCTACAAACGACGTCGAAACATCTCAAGTCTCATCCGAATAACCTCAAATTTTACACACAATTCAAAAATGACACTATGAACCTATTCCAATTTTTGGAATTCCATTCCGAGCACGATATCAATATTTTCACTACCGACCAAAATCGTCAAAATTCCAACTATCACCAATTCAAGCCTAATTCTACTACGGACCTCCAAATCACATTTTGGATGCGCTCCTAACTCCAAAATCACCTAAATGAGCTAACGGGACCATAAAAATTCAATTCTGAGGTCGTTTACACAGAAGTCGACATTTTGTCGATTTTTTCAACTTAAGCTTCCAATTAAGAGACTAAGTGCCTCAATTCACTCCGAAAACCCAAAACAAACCCTCCCGGCAAGACACAATAGCAGAAATATATACGGGGGAAGCAGTTAATTGGGAATGGAGGCTTTAACTCTCAAAACGAGTGGTCGGGCCGTTACATTCTCCCCCTCTTAAAATAATCGTTCATCCTCGAACGAGCATAGAGACATACTTGAAGTTGTGAAAAGATGACGATAACGGCTGCGCATATCCCGCTTGATCTCCCGAGTTGCCTCCTCGACCAGCTGACCCCTCCACTGAACCTTTACTGAAGCAATGTTCTTTGACCTTAGCTTTCTGACCTTCATGTCCAAGATAGCCACTGGCTCCTCAGCATAAGATAGGTCCTAGTCCAACTGGACGGAGCTGAAATCCAATACTTGAGCCAGATCACCGTAATACTTCTGGAGCATAGAAACGTGGAATGTCGGATACACTCCGGCTAGGCTAAGAGGTAGAACAATATCATAGGCAACATCCCCAACACGCCGCAATATCTCAGAAGGACCAATGTACCTCGGGGTCAGCTTACCCTTCTTCCAAACCTCATGGACCTTCATAGATGATACCCGAAGCAAGACCCGCTCTCCAACCATGAATGCTAAATCGCGAACCTTCCGGCCCAGCATAACTCTTCTTTCTGGACTGGGTTGTGCAAAGTCTATCATGAATCACCTTCACCTTATCCAAGGCATTCTGGACCAAGTCTGTACCCAACAATTGGGCCTCGCCCGGCTCGAACCAACCCACTGAGGACCATCACCACCTACCATACAAAGCCTCATATGGTACCATCTGAATGTTGGACTGATAATTGTTGTTGTAGGCAAACTCCGCAAGTGGCAAGAATTGGTCCCATGACCCTCCAAACTCCATCGCACACGCACAGAGCATATCCTCTAGAACCTGGATCGTGCGCTCGAACTTCCCATCCGTATAAGGGTGAAATATTGTGCTCAGCTCCACTCTAGTGCCCAACTCTTGTTGAACGGCTCTCCAGAACCGTGATGTAAATTGTGTGCCTTTATCTGAAATGATGGAAACTAGGACACCGTGAAGGCGATTAATCTCTCGGATGTAGATTCGAGCCAACTACTTGGAAGAGTATGTAGTCATCAGTGGAATGAAAAGAGCTTACTTGGTCAGTCGGTCCACAATCACCCAAATAGTGTCGAACATCGTCGAAATCCGTGGGAGCCTAACTACGAAATCCATGGTGATCCACTCCCACTTCCACTCTGGGATCTCTAGCCTCTGAAGCAATCCACCCGGCCTCTAATGCTCAAACTTAACCTACTGACAGTTGAGACACCTACCCATAAACTCAACTATATCATTCTTCATCATCCTCCACCAATAGTGCTGTCTCAAATATTGGTATATCTTCGCGGCACCCGGATGCATGGAATACCGCGAGTTGTAGGCCTCTTCAAGAATCAACTCCCGAAGGCCATCCACATTGGTCACACATATACGGCCCTACATCCTCATCACTAATAGTCACATCTCTAGCATTACCTCGTTGAACCCTATCCTAAAGGACGAGCAGATGTGGGTCATCACACTGACGCTCTCTGATACAGTCATAGAGAAGACCGAGAGATCACACAAGCCAACACTCAGCTCGGCTCCGAAATATCCAATCTCACGAACTAGCTGGCTAAGTCTTGAACATCTAATGCTAAGGGCCTCTCTGCTGCTGGAAGATATGACAAACTCTCCGCCAGGTGACTCAAGGCGTCGGCCACCACATTGGCCTTCCCCGGCTGGTACAAAATAGTGATGTTATAATCCTTAAGTAGCTCCAGCCACCTCCACTGACACAAATTAAGATCCTTCTGCTTGAACAGGTGCGGCAAACTCCGGTGATTAGTGTAGATCTCACAAGGAGCACTGCACAAATAGTGGCGCCAGATCTATAAGGCATGAACAATAGCTTCTAACTCAATATCGTGGACAGGATAGTTCTTCTCATTCACTTTCAATTGTCTGGGCGCGTATGAAATCACCATATTGTCCTGCATCAAAACCGTGCCAAGACCAATTTGCAAAGTATCATAATAGACAGTGTAAGACCCTGAACTTGTAAGTAATACCAATACTAGGGTTGTAGTCAAAGCTATATTGAGCTTCTGAAAGCTCTCCTCACACTCCTCTTCCCACCTGAACGGGGAACCCTTCTAGGTTAGCCTGGTCATAGGTGCTTCAATAGATGAAAATCCCTCTACAAAGCGACGATAATACGCCGCCAAACCAAGAAAATTGCGGATCTCCATAGCTAATGACGGTCTAGGCCAACTCTACACTACCTTCACCTTCTTCGAATCTACCTTGATCCCATCACTCGATACTACGTGATCCAAGAATGCCACCGAGTCAAGCCAAAGCTCACACTTACAAAATATTTGCATACAACCTCTTCTCCCTCGAAGTCTAAAGCACAGTCCTCAGGTGTTGCTCATGATCTTCCCGAGTTAGGGAATACACTAGGATGTCGTCAATATACACAATGATGAAGGAGTCAATATAAGGCCGGAAAATACCGTGCATCAAATGCATAAAGTCTGCTGGGCATTGGTCAGCCCAAAAGACATGACAAGAAACTCATAGTGACCATAACTGGTCCTGAAAGCAGTCTTCGGGATATCCGGCCACTGAATCTTCAACTGATGATAGCATGATCACAAGTCAATCTTGTAAAACACCCTGGCACCCTGTAACTGATAAAATAAGTCATTAATGCGAGGCAATAGATGTCAGTTCTTCATTGTAACCTTGTTCAGTTCGTAATAATCAATATACATACGCGTAGAACCATCCTTCTTCTTCACAAACAAGACCGGAGCACCCCAAGGTGACATACTGGGCCTAATGAAGCCCTTATCAAGCAACTCCTGCAACTGCTCCTTCAACTCCTTCAACTCCTTCAACTCATGAGGATCTATACGGTAAGGGGGAATAGAGATGGGCTGAGTGCCCGGCAACTAATCAATGCCAAAATCAATATCTCTGTCAGGCGGCATGTCCGAAAGATCAGCTGGAAACACATATGGGAAGTCCCTCACTGCTGGAACTGACTCAACTATAGGGGTATCAACACTGACATCTCTCACATAGGACAAATAGCAGCACGTCCCTTCTCAACCATTCGCTGAGCCTTAAGAAATGAAACAACCATGCGGGGTGTATACTCTAAGGTACCTCTACACTCTAATCGTGGTAAGCCTGGCATAGAAAACATCACGGTCTTAGCGTGACAATCAATAATAGCATAATGGGGTGACAACTAGTCCATGCCCAAATAACATCCAAATCTACCATGCTGAGCAATAATAAATCGGCTCTGGTCTCAAAACCAAAAAGAGTAATCAAGCACGACCAATATACGCGGTCTACGTCAAGAGAATCTCCCACATGAGTAGATACATAAACAGGGGAACTCAAAGAATCCTGAGATACCCCCAAATGTGGAGCAGAATAAGAGGACATATATGAATACGTAGATTCTGGGTCAAATAATACTGATGCATCTCTATGACAGACTGGAACAATACCTGTGATGATAGAATCGGAAGTAACTGCCTCTGAATGGGCTGGAAGGGCATAATACCTGGCCTGGCCTCCCCCTCTAGGGCGACCTCGGCCTCCCCGACCTCCACCACGAGCTGGATGAGTGGGTGGGGCGGCAGATGGGGATGGAAGCATGGCTAGAGGACCTAGTGGAGCACGTGGAGGCTGATAAGTCTATGAAGGTGCACCACTCCTAAGCATATGTCAATCCCTCTCCATGTGGCGAGTATCACCACACTCAAAACAACCCATCGGAGGATGCGGCGGTTGTGACTGGTTTAGGCTAGGTCTGTTGGACTGGCCGCTAATAGCACCCCGAGCAAGAGGTACACTGATACTAGTGGTGCATAATAAGGCTCCTGGGGTCTGGAAGGAGCTGGAACATCGTTGGCTGCTGGGAGAGCAGAATGAACAGGGCGACTCATAAAACCCCTACCATGGCAAGCTGCTAGGGCATGAGCTCTAGAATAATAACCAATCTCTCGAGACCTTTTGGCCTCTCTTTCCTCTTTGTCTCGGGTAAGCATGCCCTCCACTCTCCTAGAAATACTCATGACCTGCTGATAAGAGGTGTCCATCTCCAACTCTTTGGCCATACTGGTCTTGCTTACTAGGGTGGAGTCCCTCAATGAAGCGGCGAACCCTCTCCCTAACTGTAGCAACCAAAGCCGGTGCATGTCGGGCTAACTCACCAAAACAGACTGCATACTCCTACACAGTCATAGAACCCTGGCACAGCTACTCAAACTCTACGCGCCAAGCATCGTTGAGGCTTTGAGGGACATACTCACGCAAAAACAAATCTGAGAACTGAGTCCAAGTGAGTGAGGCTGCCTCGTCCGAACTGCTCAGCTCATAGGCACGCCACCACTGATAGGCTTCCCCTCTCAGCTGGAAAGCGGTGAAAGAAACCTCACTCGTGTCTGCCATGCCCATAGTGCGGATGATACGATGACACTCCTCTAGAAAACCCTAAACATCCTCTAAAGCTAATTCGTTGAAGGTAGGTAGGTGGTACTTCTTGTACCTATCAAGTCTAAGTTGCTCTGCCTCAGAAGCAGCTACCCTGGTCTCGTGCTAAATCGGAACCACTGGTGGCATAGAAATAAACTCTAGGGCCTGATCAACCTGGACCCTCTGCTCAGGAGCACGGGCTGCAGGTGTTTCTGCCCCTCCCTATGAGAAATCACAGTTCCGACGGAATTCTTGACTGTTTCTCCCCAGCAATTTCAAAACATAATCTTCATGAGATCTTCATTGTGTGTGTGACTCCCCCATAGAGCCAGTGATAATTCCAAATACATCAGAAGATGAGGTGGGTTGTATAGTGTCACGGGAAGCAGGTTGTCGTTAAGTGTCGGATCATATGAATCACATAGTTCTCCTCCAAGGAGAAAGGTCGTGACGGATATTCAATGAATTTTTCTGCAGTGGCCGATGGATGAAAATTAAGTACTTTTTTTGTTTTCTAGCATGGATATCGTCAGAAAATCGTTCAGCATCATTGTTTCCATGAAAGTCTCTGGCATGTCATCTTCTTCTTCTACATGAGCTTTCTGGGGTGGTATCTTCGGTGGTGGGGTAGCTGGTGGTGAAGGGTGTTGGTGCATGTTCATCACTTCTTGTTATGCTGGAGTTGGTTGTTGTTGTCGTTGGAAGTCCTCCATTTGCATAGGTTGTTGTGCATACCATGTCCAGTAGTTTTTCAGTTGGGGTGTACCTTAATAGAGTTATTGATGGTGGAACTGAGTCTTCCATTGTTGGTATTGGGTTATGTAGTCTTGGAGTTGAAGAATGGTGATGTCTTGTTGGTGAATTAAGTTCACTACTTGGTCTTGTTACGTGGAGGTTGTGATTCCCTCTTGCAGGGATAATGCCATCGCATTCTGTTTTCCAGTAGTATTGTAGCATGGTTTTAGAGAAGCTGGAGGTCCACTAGTGGATGGTGGTGCAGTGGAATGACTGTTGTCAAGTGAGTAGTGGATTTTTGGTGAAGCGGGTAGAACGTGAGTGGATGCAAGTTCCATAGCAAAAGTTGTTGTGGGTGTTGATAAAGAAGAATTTGTGGTAGTAGTTGGTAATTATAGTGTGTTATGTGAACATTATTTATGTAAAGTCCATGTTTGTTATAGTGGTAGTGATTCCTTGGGTAGTGGCGGCGATAAATCGTTAGAAGTTGTTGTAGAAATAGTTTTCTGGGAATTAATTGGTGTTGGAGGAAAAATTGTGTTGGTTGAAAGGGTATTTGAAGGCGTTTGCAATGGATGTCTGTTGTGGTAAGTTGTATGACCTGTAGGTAGCTTGGCACTATGGTTAGGACTAGATTTATGATTCCCTATTGGGGTTACCAATTTCGAAGCCATAGGGTTTGCATGGCAGTCTTCGGTGTGTGCAGGTTGTTGATTGTATGTTAAAATGACGGTATTCATAGATGGTGATTATGGTGTAGTACTAGATGAGTTTATAGGTTGGTTTTGTGGAAGCGGATGGGTATATGTTGGATTTGGAGGTGTAGTTGTGGCAATGAGGCAGTCATTTGTGAATGCTATGGAGTTGGGTGGTGGACAAGGCATGTCAGCAATGAAGGAGTCTGTTATACTAGGTGATTCAGTTGAAGTAGTATGGTGATGATGATCTAGGTGGAATGATGGAAAGTAAGAGTTGGCACTATTTGACAATCGCTTAGATAGTGATTTACGTATTAGTGGGTGTAGGGGTGGTGTTTGTTTAGGGTTTATGGGTGTAGTGTATTCGAAGGTGAAGAGAGAGGTGTAGTAGGCAATGGCGATTGTAGTGGTGTAGTACTAGGTCGCATGGTAGGCGAAATTAATTGTTGGGTAGTGGGTGTAGGGGTAACATGCAGTGTAGTTCTAGGCATTGAGGGTGGGTCTTGCAGGGTCTCGGTACTTGGAAAGCAAATCGATTAGAGAAGGGAATATTGTTGAGTGTATTTCCAGGCTTGTGGGCCCCAGTAGAGTCCATAGGTTTAGGAATAGTAGTATTGGTATTGGTTGCCATGCTTGTTGTTGTATTGGCGGTAGTGGTTTTGTTCCTGATGTGACTTTTAGTTGTTTTCTGATATGTAATGGTTTTCCAAGGATTGGGTGATTCTGTATCGTTTGTAGTGTGAATTGGATTAGTATGTATCTTGGTTGATGTAGAAGTGGTACTATTTTATGGGCAGTAATATAATGTGTAACCTAGGCAGCCACATTGGGTACATAGAATGGAAGAGTCTTCATAGTAGATTGGTTGTGTATGTGGTACAAGGAGTATCTAAGTAGGTAAGGGTTTTTCTAAAGGAATAAGGATTCATAATCTAGCACAGCGTCCTCTAGAGGTGTGCACCATATGTGTCAACTTTAATAAGTGTGCCTATAATAGCTGCTATTTGTGGAGTATTTGAAGGTTGTAATACTTTGTGGGCAATTCTTGTTGTCGGATCCATACTGTGGAGTAGGTTGTGTGAGCCAATGCAGGGTCGAATTTTAGTTCCCATTGACGGATGGTGAGGTATTGAGATCATATAAACCAAGGTCCTTGTTGTAAAACTTTTGTAAAATTTTCATTGGAGAAAAGCTATTTCAAGTTTAGTGGATGTGGATTAATTGGAGATTTTCAGTTGGTTGCCAAACAATGTGTAATTTGCTTTAAGATGTATGGGACATTTTCTTTCCTAGTAATTTAATAATAATGGATTGATGCCAAGGGCGGTATAGTCGATTTTTATTATCTCATGAAATAGGTATGAAATGTGGATGGTGTGAGGGATTAGTGTTCTCATCATCTACGGTTAACTTGTTGAGAAAAGCTATTTCAAGTTTAGTGGATGTGGATGTCGGGCGGAGATAGAATGTCACGAAAGCTTACCTTATCATGCGATTGATTGGTGTTTGGTGGAATGGCGTCTTTAGGATTCTCTGTGGTTCAACTGAGTTGATCGATTTCTTGATCCACTAGTTCCTTTGTCGAGGTTGTATTCATTGGATGTTGTTCTTGATTGGCTTGTGATGGTGGTAGTGTGGTCAGCTCTAGTTATGGCCACTGTACTTTCTCTTGCTACTTTTTAGAGAGAAGGATGAGCGTTTTACGTTGCAATAAGAACCTACTTTAATCATGTTACTGCTCCCCAGTTCTGCCTATTTCTTCTCCTTCCCTCTTATCGGTCTTCTTCTTTATCGAAAACAAATATTCAAACCTTTAACCTTTATAATCAAATATCAAAAGCCTCTCTTCTTGAAAATGTGAAATAGAACAATCATTCCCACTCCAAATTGAATTTGTTTGTTCAGATTTTGATATATTATAAGGGTTTGAAGTTTAATAGGTAGGAAATAGGAAAGTAGAAGAGAAATTAGGGAAGTAGGTGAAATAAAGTCTCATTATTATAAATAGAGGGTCGAGATTGAGACACGTGGGTGGGGAGATTAAAAGAGATAACAGCCCAAGTTCACTAATAAGTTGGGGGAAAAGTCGTTGGGCTCAGTAGTCGGCCCAATACTAATATATCAATTAAGCCCACACGTGAGCAGCTTATTAAAGACATAAAAGGGGAGCTGAACACTTGGACATTTTCTAGTAATACTGTTACAACTTCTTAACCACTTTCTCTATCTACATTCCAATCTCCTACTCTCTCTAACTTCACTCTTTTCTTCTTCTCTCATGCTCACAGGTTATGCTATGAAGTAATGTAACCGACTATATTACTCATTGAATAAAACATTTGATCCATTCTTCTTATTATTACTTGTCAATAATTGTTCGTAATAGTCTAGTACATAACAAATTGGTATCAGATCTTTGACCTGGCACAATGACGATTCCAGAAACTAGATCAAGAGCCTCATAAGATAATGTAAAGAAGCTAGAGATGCAGTTACAAAGTTACATGTCAGAAACAAATAAGAAATTGGAGTCCAATGACTAAAAAATGGATGATCTGGGTCGGAAATGGATGTGTTGATGGAGAAACTGTTTGCGAGAAAGGATGGAATTCTGGGTAGTTCACCCATGGGAGCTCATCATGTAGAATGATCTGGTAGTAGACCACAAGTTGTTGAAAATCTGGAGAACTCCAACGGTAGATTCCACGCCAACTGCTTCACTTCTAGGGTTGAATGTCCATATTTTGAAGAAGGCGGTCCCAGATCTTGGCTGAGAAAATGTGAAAGGTATTTCCATCATAATCACATAAATGATCCACAACAGAAATTAAAAACTGCAGTATTACATCTTAATGGTAGGGTTGAATCCTGGTACTTCTCTTATCAAGTCAGTAGAGGAATTGTTAGATGGCCTGATTTTGTTGAAGAAATTTGTAAGAGGTTTAACAATCCAGATAATAGTAACCTACATTTATTGGGCAAGTTCAAGAGAAATGAGCAAATTGGTACTGTGAATGAATACTTAGAAACTTTTGAAGATCTGAAGGCTTGGGTGTTGATCAAACACCCAACAATCCCAGAAGAATTCTTTTTAGGATTCTTCATTGAGGGACTTGAGGAAGAAATCAGGCATACAGTTAAAATGCTTAATCATTTCTCCTTAAGTCAAGCTGTGGAGAAAGCTAGGCGTAAGGAGGAGTTGATGGATTCTATGACTAAGAAGAACAGAATGAGTGGAACCAGACAACCAGGGCAGTATATTCCAAATAATAGTGGTTCAGGAGGAAGATCCTCTTCCTTTAGTCCAAAGGAGGCCAGTTCCAAACCAGTTAATCCAGGAACCAAGTTGTTTGAAGCTAGGAGGGCTGGGGGAGAATGTTATAAGTGTGGAGATAAACACATATCAGAACAAGTAGTTGAACACCATGCAGGGCATCACTGAGCAAGAAGGATTGGAGATAGAGCCACAGGAGGAAGGGGAGGTGGTGCCTACTGATCCAAAAGAGAAGGTAATTAATGAGGCAATCAGTCTCAATGCCTTATCAGGCAATGTCACCTCTACCAATATCAAGCTAAAAGGGGTGTATAGGAAGCATGTGTTAATAATTTTAGCTGACAGTGGCAGTACAAATAGCTTCATAGCCAGTGACATAGAAAAACAACTGGGGTGTCTCATACAGGTGGATATACCCATGAGGGTAGTTGCTGTCAATGGAGGTTACCTAATGAGTCACCAATATTGTCCTCAATTTAAGTGTAAGACTAATGGGATTGTCTTTGAACACAAATTAAGAGTGCTGTATATTAGAGGGTATGACATGACAACCAGTGATGTCAAACGGCTTCTTAAGAAGAGCCATCTGTTGTGGTCTCACTTGTTCACTATCACTACCAGTGTAACAGAAAAATATGAAGGCATACCTGAGCAGATCCAACGAGTGCTTGATAGATTTCCAGGAGTTTTTGTGGAGCCTAAATCCTTGCCACCAAAGAGGAGTCATGATCACTTCATTCCATGGAAACCCCAAGAATCACCAGTTAGCATAAGGCCTTACATGTACAATTACTTTCAAAAATATGAGATAGAAAAGAAAGTGAAGCATCACCAGTTAGCATAAGGCCTTACATGTACAATTAGTTCCAAAAGAATGAGATAGAAAAGAAAGTGAATGAAATGCTCAACAGTGGTATCATACAACCCATTCATTCACTTTTTCCTCTCCTTTGTTGTTAGTCAAAAAGAAAGATGACAGTTGGAGGTTTTGTATTGATTATAGAAAATTGAATAAGATGATTATTAAGGATAAACTCCCTATTCCTTTAGTAAATGACCTAATGGATGAGCTTAGTGGGTCTTGCATCTATCATAAGATTGATCTAAGGGCTGGTGTATCATCAAAACTGCATTTAGGACCCATTTGGGGCACTATGAATTCAAGGTCATGCCTTTTGGATTGACCAATGCCTCTGATACATTCCAAACTCTTATGAATCATGTGTTCAAACAATTATTGAGGAAGTTTGTTTTGGTGTTCTTTGATGACATTATGGTTTATAGCTCTTCAATGGAGAGTCATGTCTTACATTTACAGAAAGTACTAGAAGTGATGCAGAAGGAACAGTTGTATGCCAAATTGTCCAAGTGTTGCTTTTGGTTAAGACGGGGTAGAGTATTTAGGACATATTATATCAGGAAAAGGGGTGGCAACTGACCCCTAAAGTAGAAGCTATACTGAATTGGCCAGCACCCAAATCTGTAAAGGCACTAAGGGGATTCCTAGGGTTAACTGGTTATTACAGAAGATTTGTAAAACAAAATTATGGAGTTATCAGCAAGCCACTCACTAATCTACTCGAGAAGAACTCATTTTAGTGGACAGAAGAGGCAGATGAGTCATTTCAGCAGCTTAAAGTAGCCATGTCTACAGTGCTAGTGTTGGCACTAGCAGACTTCACCAAGCCATTTGTGGTGCAAACTGATGCTTGTGCTATTGGGATGGGAGCAGTCCTAATGCAAGAGGGGAGACCTATTGCCTGCTTTAGTAAAGCTCTAGCTCCAAAACACATGGGACTTTCTACCTATGAGAAGGAGTACATGGTTGTCTTATTAGTTGTGGACAAATGGAGACACTATTTACAAGGAAGCCATTTCATTGTGAAAATCGATCATCAAAGCCTGGAGTTCTTGCTAGAACAGAAGGTTAATACAGCATTACAACAGAAAGGGTTAGCTAAATTCCTAGGGTTAGACTATGAAGTTCAATACAAGAAAGGAGTAGATAATAAGGTAGCAGATGCACTGTCAAGGAGACAAAAGGAAGAACCTACAGTTATGGCTATCTCTACAACACAAGCTACTTGGTTACAAGAGATGAGCAATAGCTATGAGGGTGATCTCATAGCTCTACAACTACTTGGGGAACTGACAGTCTCTCCAGACAGCAGAACTGACTATTCTCTACAACAAGGCATCATAAGATACAAGCAGAAAATTTATGTGGGCAAGAGTGCTGAATAAAAAAACAAAATACTGCATGACATGCATCACTTTACAATTGGTGGTTATTCAGGACAGCAGGGTATCTATAGAAGGTTACAATTGATTTTCTACTGGCCTAACATGAAGGCAAAGGTGTTCAAGTGGGTGAGTGAGTGTGATGTTTATCAGAGGATCAAGACTGAAAACATTCACTCTCCAGGGTTACTATAGCCATTTTCTATTTCACAACATGCCTGGCAAGATACTTCCCTGGTTTTGTGGAAGGTTTACTAGTTTCTGTGCACAAAAATGCAGTCCTAGTGGTGATAGACAAGCTTACAAAGTATAGGCACTTCCTAGCTATCAAACATCCATTCACAGCTCAAGAAGTGGCAGAATTATTTCTAAAGGAGGTGTATAGACTGCATGGGCTACCTAGGTCCATAGTCTCAGCTAGAGATTTTATTTTTTCAAGTCATTTCTGGCAGCACTTATTCAAATATATGGGGACTACACTCAATTTGAGTATAGCCTATCACCCATAGTCAGATGGCCAAACATAAAGACTAAACAGGTGCATGGAAACCTACTTGAGGGCTATTATTTTTTATAATCCCAAACATTGGGTAAGGTGGCTACACTTGGCAGAATGGTGGTACAACACTGACTACCGCAGTGCCTCACAAACCACCCCCTTTCAAGACTTATATGGTTACCCACCACCACAAATACATACGGATTCATTACAAGGAACAGGGCATTCTATAGTAGGGGTAAGTATGGCCTAACGCCAACAAACAATTCAGACTCTCAGGGATAACTTGACTAGAGCTTAGTCGCGCATGAAGTTCTATGCTGACAGACTCAGATCTGAGAGAGTCTTAGCAGTAGGCGATTTAGTCTATTTTAAGTTGCAACCCTATCGATAATCATCTATAGATGTACGCAAAAATGTAAAATTGTGTGCAGGATACAATGGTCCTTACAAGATTATATAGAGAATAGGGTCAGTTGCTTATCGATCGGAGCTTCCACCAAGTTCTCAACTTCACCTTGTTTTTCATGTTTCCCAGCTGAAGCGTCAGGTTGGACCAACTGTTGTTGCTCACCGTCAACCTCCAAATTGTGACATCGACGGACAGATCTTGATTCAGCCAGTGGCGATTCTTCAGAGAAAAATGGTCAAGGTCGACAATGGGCAGTGTGAAAGTTTTGATTCAGTGGGCTAACTTGGGTGTAAATGAAGCAACATGGGAGGATTGGGATTACATAAAGAACCGATTTCCAGAATTTGTGACTCAACAAAGACCTTGAGGACAAGGTCCATTTCAAAGGGGAAGGGATTGTTAGGGTTCGGAGTTTACTAGGTAGGAAATGGGAAAGTAGATGAGGAATTAGGAAAGTAGGTGAAATAAAGTCTCAGTATTGTAAATAGAGGGTCGAGATTGAGACACATAGGTGGGGAGGATTAAAAGAGATAACAGCCCAAGTCCACTAATAAGCTGGGGAAGAAGTTGTTGGGCTCAATAGCCGGCCCGACAATTAGGCCCACACGTGAGCAGCCTATTAAAGACATCAAAGGGGAGCTAAAAACTTCAGACATTTTCTGGTAATTCTATTACAACTTCTTAACCACTTTCACTCTCTACGTTCCAATCTCCTACTCCCTAACATCACTCTCTTCTTCTTCTCTCATGCTCACAGGTTATGCTATGAGTAATGTACATTCCAATCTAACCGACTGAATTGTTCATTGAATAAAACATTTGATCTATTCTTCTTATTATTACTTGTCAATAATTGTTCTTAATAGTCCAGTACATAACATACACTTTCAGTAGCACATCCGGGGTAGCTAAAAATTATAGTGGTTTCGTTATGTAAGCAAACAACAACAAAAACGAATACTATGATTTTGCCATATCAGCAGGAATAAACTACCTCAACCGCTCAAATATTTGGGTAAAACACACGTTTTTGCTATGCCATACACGAGGGTTCAAGTCGATTTGATTAGATTTTTCCAACTCTTCTCGAATACACCTACCGTCCTTTGTTAAACTATTCTCAAAATAGTGTTAGAACTTTGAAGGTCTCATTGAAAAAGATGAATTTGAATCCTGAAGTTATCAGTCAAACAACTTGATACTCCAACACAAATATCTTGGACTCCAAATCATTCACCTTGATGTAATTACATGCAACAGTTAAAAAGCTCAAGCATGCTTCTGCGGTTTGCTAGTTCATCGGCATAAAAATGAACTACCACTTTGATGGTTTAATAGGTTATGAAATAACAATGAACTCAATGATTCAATGCCTATTATATAATTATTATCAATCAATCAATATACAGCAGTTCCATTTAATACAAAAGAATTGATCTTGTGATCTGGCTAGCTTTCAAAGGACGAGTATTAAGGCACAAACTTCTAAACAGAACAATCGTTCATCTCAGTGGAATGAAATTATGAGTGGTAGTATACATGTCAAAAAAACATCTCCGACCAGGTTAAAAGCGTCGTCGCCAATTCAGTCAGGGCTGACCCACAAAGAACTGCAGATTACTTTCTCTATTGATAAGTGTGACAGGCCAAATATTTTCGAACTGATACCAAACTGTAGTTCCGGTAAGGCTCTTGGCGCTTAAATGTCTCGAGGTTTAGGCTCAAATGTATGGTTAGGGGGAAGGGAAGCTTGTCTCAGTGACTCGGATTGCTGAGCCAGAGATCTTAAGACGCACTGCAAAAGGTATGCTAGCCAAGTTTTTCTCAGTCAGAGAAAGGTTGGGAGTCCATACAAAGATGGACTAGTTTTCTCTGGTATTGTCCATAGTATTCACCGACTGCAGTGACATCTTCACTTTCTGGGTTCAGTCCCGGCAAGCTAACCAACTTATCTGAAGATCTTAATTCATCATCCAAGCTAGATAGATATTCACTATGGATTTCCCGGCAAGCAAGTATAAACATGGCTGCTGTATCTGGTTGTTGTGCCCCACGAAGAGCAGCCAATGCCTCTGGCAATGCACCAGCAGCAACATACAAGATAAGTGCCCTGCATTGAGTAATTTCTAGATCAGAAAACCAACGATTTTCTGGAAAATATCAGATGAAGAGATGATGATACCTCCAAATGTTGTGCTCAGAATGAAGAACATGCTGAGCCCACCTCAGCAAAACCCTGCAGGACCGAAATTTTAAGTTTTCATATTTGACAAGTATACTACTAATTATATCTTAAGCAAATCATAGTAGTTAAAGAACTTCCATGTTCTCTTTGATCAAAGATAGGAATTAACCTTGCATAATCAGTTCCTTTTAGATGTGTGGCTGCTAAAGTTGCAGCATCAGTCCAGCATCCAGCATCTTGTAACTGCCAAACAGATAGAACAAGAAATTAGCCAAAAAGTTATGAATTTGGATGGTCACTTGGAGTTGCAAAATTTACACATGTCCATTTATCATGACTAATGTTCAGGCATAATTCTCAGAACAATAAATTAGTAAGAGGAAGTCAAACTCGCAGCAACTGCAGAGGATGCCCCATTTGGAAGACTACAAAGATGAAAATGGGTGCATTTGGTACAAACAAAAATATTTTCAATGGAAAATTTTTGTGGAAAATATTTTACCTCGAAAAAACATTTCTGGTGTTTAGTAAGGTAGTAAGGTATAAGTGTAAATGGCATGTGTTAAACATACAAAGTGTAAGATAGGTTTTGATATAGTTTTTTGGTGGTATCTTTCAGTATTAAAGATTGATAATAATGTTTTTCAAATGAAAATTAACGTTAAGATTCACGTGTTGGTTGAAGCAACCGATAAGGAGTAAGAGTTGGGATATTTGCAAAGAGAATGACGTTTTCCCAAAAGCAAGGGAAGTCATTTCCCCATTTTGGTGAAAATACCTCTCTTGAAGAAAACATTTCCCACAAGGAAATATCAGTTTTGGTCCCCATGAATTACTGCTTTATTCTAATTTTGTTCTTTGTATTATTAGACTAAGTGCATTTGGGGAAAAAAAGGCAGCTCGGTGCATAAAGCATTTTTCGCGTTCACGCACCGTAACCTATAGGTCACATGGAGACAACTTTACCATTAATGCAAGGTTCCCCTTCCACTAAGTGCATTTGACCTTTAAATATATTATATGGGTTACTACTTTGGTTTCTATGAGTCTAATGCACTTTATGTTTCCCAAAGGACAATCCTAAATTTTGGAACCGATTATAGAATCTAAACTTGCTTTTTCCAGGCATCTATAAATTCTTAAAGGAACGTTATCTGCAGATATGACGATAGCTAGGATGTCTCTTAAAGACAATTGAACCCTCCTGAAGAGATTACAACCAGTAATTCCCAGGCATGCTGTAGTTTCTAATCATCTAAATGCCTCCAATTTCATCATAATGACAAGTGAGATCGGAGAAACAAAATTGAGAACTGCACTTTCCTTCTTATCAATAAAGGATCCTGCTTCCCTTCCAATCTGCAGTGGTAACTCGACAAGAAATTGTCTTGTGGAGTCTTTCAATGAGTTTTCTGTTAGTTATGCTATCCGTCGTGCCAGTCACGTTCCACCCAAAACTTCATAACCAGCATCTTCCCATAATTGACAGAAGACTGTAAAGACCTTAACAATGTTGCCTCATCAAATATCCCCACGCAGGAGCAAATTAATTCAACAACGCTCACCAAGATAAAAAAAGAATTAAATTCCACACCTATAAAATCTCCAATGTGCAGAATCTCATTCAAGGTCATTGCTTCAGCTTACTTCAGATAACGTTTGCCTAAATGTCATTGAACTTGTAACTAGCCTTGGTTCTTACAAAACAACTCATCTTTATCCTCCTTATCACAACCATTACCACCGGCATCCTTCTTAGCAACAAAAATTTTCTCGCAATTCCATCGCGGGATTGGGAAAATTTTTCATCACTGGATAAGAACGACGCCAGAAACATTGTCTATGAGATGGTAAAAATACCATATTGATCTTAAAGTAGAGCAATAAAACCAGCATTGTCGTAATATATGTATATGTGTGTGTGTGTGTGTCATTTACCAAGCTAGTCGCAATTTTCAACATGCAGAAATCAGCCTGACGGAATATAGAACCAGACAAGAACAGGGAATAGTTCCACCAAGTATGAAAGAGAAATGAACAGGACAAGATGACATGAGATCTAATCATGCACTCGAGCTCAATTTGCAATGATTACACCACAAATGGTCATAAATCTAGCTCATTATAGTTCAACAAACTGAAGGCACATAACTTCAGCATCAGTCTATTAATGTTCAAGGCGACATCAAGATCACTGACAAAAGAGAATATATGGCGATCACTACCTGAGAACAAGCTTCTTGATACCTGCCAACAGCACAAAGAAGATGCGTTCCAGACAAGGACCGGTCTGTTCTCACCATGTTGGCAGCAACAACCTACACAAGCGTCACAACAAGTAAGGTGATTTAACAAGGATGATAACACAGAAAAGGAAGGAATTTATCTGAAAAACGTAAAACGAAATATTGAAAGGAAGAAGCACCTTCACGGCAAGTTCAAGTAAAGACGTTGATACAGCTGAAGAAAGGGCAACGGCACGCAATGCATTTGCATAGAAATACGAGCTCTCTGGAGGTGTGGAAAGCAGTAAACTAACCGCAGCTTCTAGGTTCCCAATTGATACTAATCTAGTAATCAGAAACAAAACCGTCAAACCAAACTGTTGCTTATTCAACAAGTCAAGGTCAAATGACTGTCACCTGATAAATTCCTTGGAACGACCATAAGTTAATTGCCATAGATGAAAATTCTCATTCTTGATTCCTTTAAATGTTTTGTTGTTAGCAATAAATGATATTGGTTCTATTGCTTCACTATTTTCGGGGACTGGTGAGATTTCCTGGAATATTTGCAATAACAGATTTGTGGTATTGTTTCATATTTAAAATAGGACAAATACATATTCCCCCCCCACCCCCACCCCCACAACTTGTACAAAATCCCTTTGACACACCCCTACTTCACGAGAAAATATTTACACACTAAACTTTTCACCAACCGTGTCTAATACACACCACTTTGGTGTTTGACCACTTTTTCCAAGTAAGTGTATGTCACGCACCAATGGAGTCATGACATGTTTCATTAACTGCTAAAAAACTTAAAATTACAGTTACACCCATCTTCTTCGTCTTACCACCACCATGGCTGAATGAATATGCAGGGGGGGGGGGGGGACAAA
>ML296595.1:28134-42297 GCA_005239495.1 Nicotiana undulata
GGGGGGGGGGGGGATCAAATATGTATTAAGCCTTAAAAAAGAACTTGATGTATGGCATCTTTTTCATCGTCCCCACCTTCATTTAAATCATTTATTGCCATCTATTTCTCAACTTACAGATTGGATGATATATAAGTTCAAACTAAACTAGCTCAACCCTGCCAACCTCATTGACCAACAATCTTGGCGTGCTGGCATAAAAAGATATAAATAGACCAGTTATATAGAGGACACTCACTCGTGTACACGGTTTTGAATTGCTTCTTCTCCATCGAGCTTTTCATGCCAAGGAATCTGCTCATTAGCACGCCCCCACAACTCTTGTTGTTCAAAGGCCATAAGCTGAAGTTGACCATTGCCCTGCCAGAGAGAAGCCATAAGATCAATACAATATCCTGGGACTGGGAGTAGAACTAAAGCCACCTAATTTCCTTTCTTTTTGGACAAGACACTAAAGGCGCATAACTTACAACAACAATAACATACCCAATGATATCCCAAAAGTGGGGTCTGGGGAGGGTGGGGTGTAAGAAAACCTTATCCCTACCTTTTGTGGGGTACAGGTTGTTCCCATAGACTCTTGGCTCAAGAAAAGCGTGTTTCAAAACAAGTTTGAAAATACAAGAGTAAAAAAGCTATGGTGAAAATACCATAGAATAGAACAGTAATGACGGCAAAAAGATAGTAAAGCTAACTTAAGTAAAAGAAACAGTAGTCATAAAATTGAAGAGCAAGATAAAGATAGCATAGTAACAATAATATTGGTAAGGAAAAGAGGGAGCAACGAAGGTGCTCTAAACTAGAACCATGCTCCCCCACATAAAGGAGAGGAATCGCTCGACCACATACTAAGCTTCTACCATAATTGCTCGACTTATTACTAACCCTCTACCCTAATCCTTGACCTTCATGCTCTCCTATCTAGGGCCATATCCTCGGTGAGCTGAAGATGTAAAGGCACATAACTTAAAAGTGAAAACCATTCCTTCAAAATTTGAATGCAGACACATAGCTAAACAGTTGGACTATGTGCAGATTATCTGTTTCATGAATATTCAGCATAATTATCTGATAAAACTAACCAAAGCATTATTTTTTCGCGTTCCAGGCCCTGACTTTCCCTTTGATGATATCCTATTTAACATAGATACTTCATCAAGTTCTGAAGTTGAAGCTGATTGAGGGACTCTGATTGGAGACTTGTTAGTCAATCTATTCATCCAGTAGTTTAGAGCTCGCGGTAATTGCAGCCAGAAAAGAGCTTCCATGGGTTCACCAAATATAGCAGCAGCAAAGGCAAACCTTACTGCAGAACCTTTATCCACTAGACCAGCATACAGTCTAACCGTCTCATCATTAAGTATGCACCCTTGAGTAACAGACAATGAAACATGTCAAATACTTCACCAAGTGTATTGTCTTTCATGTAAAGTTAAGTGTAAATGCTGATCGACAATATATTCTACAACATAATATGGATTACACAAAAATAACACCTTCTCTACGATAAGGTTCCAGTACTTTGAGAAGCATCTCAGGCACTACAGAGTCACCAATACGGGGTGATTCAATCATGTGATTACGAAGATCTCCAGCTGTTGGAGTTCCAGGAACTTGGTAGTTTGCATCATCTGTGGTTGTACTCCACGTATTAAACCATGATGGCTTCACACCAAACTGTAAGATGGTACGTAATGCCTGCAGTAAAATCCACTTTAATACGAAAATTTGTTTACCGAAAATAAACACAGGATTTGTTGCATGCCAACAAAAAGGACCGACAATCCTATTATTTAACAACCTTAACCCAAGTAGTTAATTTTGGCAAGTCAAATGGACCTCAAGTCTAACTCAATCCTAAAAGCTAGCTTTTGAGGTGAGGATTCCCAAAGACCATACAAGGAGAAACCCTCTCATTACCTCAACCAACATGGGAAACCAAAAATCTGTGCACGCCAAGACTTGACTTTCGAGGCATGAATAACGTAACATAGGGGCCAACATTGGATAACACAACAATGGAGATCAGTCTGGCGATGATACAATGATCAAAAAACAAGGCACCTTCAGCCTAACTTGACCTCACAAGCTAGGCTCATGAGGTGTGATTCTCCAAGACCATATAAGGAGGTAACAACTTTCCTCAACCAATGCTTGGCACTTAACAAATTTAAAATATTCTTCTCAATAAAGCAGTCTTAACTATATTAGTTTAGCATGCTTTGTGGAAAAAAGTGAAAGCAAAGTTACCAGGGCATGTGGTGTGGGTAATAATATGGGAGAACACAAAGGCACCGGTCGAAATCTTTCTTTGAGTGGTCGAACTTGGGGACCATGGACCATTTTATTGTCACTTCTGCATAAGCAAAAAAACAGTTTTACAAAGATATGCAAGTTCAGAACCAGGAACTCTGTAAAATTAATCTATCTAGAATATAGACAAAAGTTTGAAGTAAAACAAAAATGAGATATTATTTTCGGTTATTGGAGAATGTAAAAGAAATTGCATCAAGTTAGTTTTTCCATTCATACTGCAAATATCAGTTTTCTGCCTCCAGGAGTAAAAATTGCACAAAATCAGACAACCATAGCATTCACTTAAGTTGTTCTCCCTGTGTGCTATACGGGCTAGCATTCCTTAGGTTTCAAGGCTAACGCAGAGACCTTTAAAGTTCCTGGAAGTTTATTACAGTATCAGGATTCTCTAAAATGTAGCGGGTAATGACTGCAATTAAAAGAAGCTAAAGCTTATTCCCCTAAAAACGAGTGTGACAGAGAGACAATCAGAATCAGAATACCAAATAATTAAAATTAAGGAACTTCTTGAACAACAACCCAGTATAATCCCACAAGTGGGGTCTGGGGAGGGTAGTGTGTACGCAGACCTTACCCCTACCCTAGGGTAGAGAGGTTGTTTCCAATAGACCCTCGACATCCTTCCCTCCAAGAACTCCCCACCTTGCTCTTGGGGTGACTCGAACTCACAACCTCTTGGTTGGAAGTGGAGGGTGCTTACCATCAGGCAACCCACCTTGTCAAGGAACTTCTTGAAAAGGACCATTAATAAAACAAATCGAAACAGCATCACAGAGTAAAATAACCAATCAAATCATGATGAACTCATCCTAACTCCTAAGCACGATTGCGAACTTTAAAAGAAGCAGAAACCGAGATAAAGGATTCTTCTGGCAATTCTAGACAAGCATTTACTTTTTTATCAAGGCTCCAGATAAGCATTTATTTTATCTGTGACTATGCATCTAGGAGGACAAGAAAGTGGATTATAACCAACACTGCAATTATTCCAGAGTCTAGAGTAGGCAAGCGGCTTCCTTCCCCAGCAGGTTTGTACATCTCAATTTTTACTGAAAATGTTATTTTTAACCCGGGAGAACAGATAAAACAGATAATAAGACAGAATAGTAAGCTTGTTTGGACATACATATTGACTTCAACAAGGCGAAAGCTGCTATCAGCGCCAGCAATACATAACACCAGTGGATCATTCTTATCTGATCGCAAAGGCAACCAATCGAGTTCCAACACAAGAGTTCCAGGAAATTGAGGTTGTAAAAGTGAATTGGCTAATGGATCGGGCGAGTCCTGCAAATGAGAAAAGCGATATAGTTTAGAAGCAATTAGAACTGTGTGCCAGATTTTTAGATAACCTTTGAACAGTCAATCCTTGAGACTTTTGGCAAAACCCATGCAAAGAACTTGAGAGAGGGGTAATGGAACGTTCAGTTATTCAGGTTTTGTGGATCTAAATAAGATACAATTACAGATAAGGAATCGCCCCACGAAATAAAGCAGCATTGGGAGTTTTGATACTACTGGTTATACTCTTAAATCAGCAAAGCAAAAGGATAGCAACTCAGCTATCATTATCTATCTCATTATCAATATTCTGAAGATGGGGAACCCTATACAAATTCAAATGTCTCAATTTCCGTATGAAGGAGGACACTAAAGCACACAGAATACTGAGGCACATGCAAGGAAATCAACAAGGGGAATTTCTCGCTTACCAGATCAAACACCGAGAATGTGTTATCATAAAACAAAACGGCAATACGTCCACGGCTACGATCTCCAGGAACAACTGGAGAGAACTTGATTCTGCGGATCCCTTCCCTATGGGTATTAAATGAAGACGACTGTCCAGTAGTAACATCCCACCAACGTATGTTTCCTGACCTGTCTCCCATAACCTGCAGAATGGACCATTACTGCCAACCTTGTTAACAAATAAGCAACCAGACAGAAAGTGACACTTTAATGTAAAAAGAAAACATGACATACCACATGAGGCAGCCGATAGGCCATTGCCGTTACCAATCCCTCAGATGAAACAAATGAAGATGAAGGCCACTTTGGTCTGGAAAAATGACAATAACATTTTGCGAGGTATATTAGTACAGCTGATAGCAAAACAAAGACACTGAAAGGGGTAAGCAGATTCAAAGGTAATCTGATTCTCCCTCTCTCTCTCCCCCCTCCCAGAAAAAAAAGAATCTCACAAAAAGTGACCTACGCTTCTCTTTTAGATTGTCCCAGAAACTTGACATCTTTACTTATCGTTGAACCTAACAAGAATCGATAATATTTTATATTATTTCAAGCTCATGCTATATCTTTCAAACAATTACTCTTTTCATTTTTCTTTTGGGGTGCATTTCTAACTACTTAAGAAAAAATTTCTACCACTGTACTTTCCTCTAAATTTACTAGCAGGTCAACTAGGGTCATTTTTACCGGATGAAGGAGCCAGAAGAAAAAGAGCCCTCTGTTTTTCAGAAATTAAAGAATATTAAATGAGCAAGTCAAAAATATAACTATTTATGCCAAAGAAAGAAAAAGAAATTAAAACTAATCTACCAGCCCAGGTTAGTGTAAAGATCTGACAGTGATTTATAACAATCACGATATGCAAACTGAACCACACCAGAAGCAGAAGAAAAATTAACACACTTTTTTACTGAAGTATTTTAATTTTCTTCAGTTCCTCATACTTAATTTAACCAAGACCATTCATGGGAAATACTTATTTTACTTGATATCATACATCAAAATAGAACTGAATAATCAGTTTATTTTGGCGATGGCTGTGTCATTGAGTATTATTCCTATTTCCTTTACAACATTTTCTTTGCTGCCTCACTTCACTCATTTGTTTTTCTAGTCAAACAATAATTTAAAAAAAATCCTAATTAACAATGAGGAGAATCCTCCTACAGTGGGAACCAGGGGAACTTCTTGGGGAGATTTACATTCTGATTTGACAGCAGGTGCTCCAATGTAATCTGCCATCTTCTAACCCCCATTCTCTGAGTACATACTTTTCCTACAACTCCAGCATTTATCTTTGCTTATTATAAATTTTCATGCATAAATAGAGACCACCGATAATCTAATATCTTGCACTCACTGCAATAGATACCTCATAAAAGAAGATCAGAGATTTGCATTACAATTGAACAAACATTACGAAGTACTCCCTCCGTTTTCAAATTAGATGAAGTACTTTCCTTTTTAGTATGTTCCAAAATAAATGACACATTTCTAAATTTGGAAATAATTCAACTTTAAACTCTTCATTTTACCCATTTTACCCTTAATGAGAAGCTTTTATAACCACACAAAAGTCATGCCCCCACAAAGCTTTTATCCCTTAAGCTTTTAAGACCACAAGTTTCAAAATTCTTCTTTTCATTTCTTAAACTTCGTGCCAAGTCAAACTACCTCATCTAAATTGAAACGGAGGGAGTACTGTTTTTTGTTACCAAGTCATAAATAATGATTTAAACCGGAGCTCATAATTCAAGGAAGACCATAGGTACACCGAAATTATCTAAAATTTGCATTGGTTGCTAATAGGCCACAGGGATACACATTAAATTCCTGTTATATAATCAGCCTGGTCACAGCATATAGGCCATTCAGAACTGTCCATTCAACAGCTGAGTCGCTGGAAGCTTAAGCAGATTACAAAGTCTCTGCATACTTTGATCGGCAAAAGAACCTTCGCATTAGGTTTAAAAGTAGAAACAAGAAAAGATTTAATGAGTTTCTGCCCAACTTGAAAGAGAAATAAATACACAGACAGATATACATAGAAGGGTCAAAGGAAGCTAATCTAAAGGCCGGCTCTTTGGCCAAATTAATATTGACTCATAATTATGAATCAATCGTTATATCTAAATATTCATTTTTGATAAAGAAGCATTATAACTTCGCATTTTCTGGCATGTCTATAACTATCAAAAGTCAATTGTTCTTCCATTGCTTTAGACCATGCTTTCAAATACACTCTCTACCACCCCTAAAATTTGATTGGATGTAATAGTCCTCAGTAAAATGAATAGAGAAGGGAAATATTTGTAGCTAATTCTACAAGACCATAGGACGAAAATCGACTTAGACAGTTAGACAAACAAATATTAACTAATCAATCATCGTTGTTTTATAAACATCTGAAGAAAATACCTGAAGTCACGGATCCTTCGACCATGAACCTCGAAAACTCCAAGTGCACCATTGACTAGTGCAAAAGAGAAACTTTCTGAAAATTCATCTTGAGATCCATCAGTCCCAGCTCCTTCTGCAGTCAAAATTTACTCCTCGAGTATTAGCATTCACAGATAACAACAGATTGTAAAAGACATCATTTTGCAAGTAGAAAAAGAAATATATACAGTACTTAAGTAATGTGTGCAAAAACAAGTAAAGTGAGCTCACTAGCATCTGCTGCTGCAGCTGCTGCGTTTGTTGGGGAGGATGTTTCTGTTGATGTTATGGCAGGACGATCTTTAGGCACTGGCCGTGGTACTGTTGGAAGAGTCCATTCTAGCACAGTGAACGGGAGAGCTAGTGATCTAAGCTGCATTGGAAAATATGATACAATATAATAAGCTCGAAAGTAAAGAATAAAGAATGCAATGGAAAAGTAAGACCAACCAGGCAGACAAAAAGATGTAATATCTCTGACTATACTTCAATTATATTTCTGTGAAATAATTCTTCTCTAACATTAAGGAAACATAAGGCAAGCGGGATTAATACTCAGCTTTTTCAGGAGTACTGGTGACACTAGCTTAGCTACAAGCATATGGTCGAAGGTATCATCTCCATAAGGTAGTTGACAATCCAGTTCAGAGCAAAATCAATCAAATGTTGTCAAAGGCTCATTTAAGGCGCGCTTAAACCCTGAAGCTCAAAAAAGCTCGGGGAGGGCGCTTAACCTAGGCAAGGCACTTAGGTGTGCGCACTCATGCCCATGAGTTCTATCTTGAATCGAGCGGTACTAAACAACAAATATAATCAGCAAATAAGTGTATTAGTTGTTAAGGAAAACATTATGAATGAACATGCTACTGTTTTCTTAAATTACATGTACATTTTTATTTTTTTTCCGTCATTGCACCATTCTAGCTAAAGCCCACACTTAAATTGCGCTTTGCGCTTAAAGCACAGGAGTGCTTTTTAGAGCTTTTCGACTTTGACAACACTGAAATCAATTTGTGGAATAAGTTTTTGACAACACTATTATGTTATTCGCTCCCATTACCCGATTACCCAGTTGTTGCTATTGTTTGTTGATTTAGTTCATTGTTCCTTGAGCCGAGGGTCTACCGGAAACAGGCTCTCTATCTTCATAAGGTAGGGGTACACACTATCCTCCCCAGACCCCACTTGTGGGATTACACTGGGTTTGTTGTTGTTGTTGTTAGTGCGTTCAGATACAGAAATAGAGCGTGACTGAAAAGGAAATGACTGAATTACATGGTAAGCTAATCCTAAATAGCAAAGCGTTCACATCCACATTCGAATTCTAATACAAGCGCAGCGTATTTTCCCAAGGGAGCATCATTCAGAAGTCTAACTGCCTAACTGAGAAGAATGTCTGGAGCAAGAAGTGGCAGAATCTGATCTTTTCATAGCTAATCTGGATATTAGCTTCCTAAAGCTTTTTTTTTTTTTTTTTTTTTTGAGAAGGTAACTATTTTGTGAATATATTAAGGGTGTTTATCGGGCGGGGCTGGGATGGGCTGGACATAAAAAGTGTCAGCCCGTTCGGTTTCGGGGCGGGCTGGGGTTAACGGGTTGGTGGCGGGCTGGCTTAATATTATTATTTTTAAAAATTAAGTTATATTTTTCTATAGCGCACAGATTTTTTATTTTTTTTAAAAAAAAAATAATCGGGTTAACGGGCTGAACCGGGCTGTAGCCCGTTAAGAACCCGTTAAGGGCTTAACGGGTTGTAGCGGGTTCGGGTACCCGTTAAAAAAACTTAACGTTAATAGCCCGCCCAACCCGTCCTAGTCGCTACAGTAACGGGCTGGACCGGGGCTGACCCGGGTTGAACCGGGTTGTTAGCCGGTCAGCCCGGCCCGATTAACACCTATAATATATATCAATTGCACCAAGGAGGTGCAGTCTTTCAAAATTACAGGAGGTGCAGTCTTTCAAAATTACAGGAGGTGCAGTCTTTGAGAAGCTTCTTCCTAAAGCTTTTTTTTGTCACTAATTTATTGGAATGCAGCAACAACTGACTTTGGCTGTTACAGTTAATGTCAATGCATGTACACTGCTGTTCGCCCTCTCCCTTGGGGTTCTCAGCAGTTAATCGATGTAACCTGATAAATTCTACTTTCATGGAAAGAAGTTGTTTCGAAAGACGTACAATCTCTTGGAATCCATGCAGACTTAGCACATAATAGAGCACAATGGAAGAAAAAATCCATATAGGTGACATCCATTAGTTGTGAAATGTTTAGTTTACTAGGAGTCTTTTCATCTGGCTAAAGATTTGTAAGATAATAGAAAATATAGTGTTACAGAACCTAATTCTTCAGATATTGGATTGCTACCGGTCTAAATAGAGTGACATGATCAGTGTGAATTCATATTACCAACCACAACTTGCTTCAGATTGAGGCGTAGTTGTTGTTTATCATTGCTATACAAAAACTTAAGAAGGTTGATCATTCTGGTAGAATTGGTCTGGAGATGATACAATCACCCACAAAGTTCTACACCCTAAAATGAACCAAGCAATACTGAAAGGTCCTTTATTACTAGCGTCTCAACTTAAACAAATCATTTCTTAAATCAGAAACAAGTTCTTTTAGTTTCAAGTAAAGTTTAGCCATGCAAGAACTTCTCGCAGAAAAAAGGATGGAAAGCAAACTCATTTTCTATTCCTTTTTCCGTTAAGGGTAGGAAGGTAACTAGCACGCAAAGTTGTGGCCCAGCGGTCAATGAAGATAGAGTAAACATTGAAGATCAAGGTTCCAAATCCCAACAGAGACAGAGACAAACAAAAAATACTAGGTGATCTCTTCTCATTCTCCTAAGCCTTGGTGACAAAGCTACCCGATACTTGTGCTGGTGGGAGATGGAGGTAGCAAGTAACTGCTGGAATAGATGTGGTCAGTGTTATCAAAGGCGTAAAGCGCAAAAATGCTCCAACATCCTTTGGGGCTTAAGTGCAAAGCGCAAATAAAGCGTGAGTTTTAATGAAAATAGGCGCAACCGGAGAAAAAAAAAATATATATATATATATATAATGTAGTCCAAGACCAATAATTATAAGCATGAATAACACATACACAGACAAAAAAAATTGAAAAAACATTACGATAAAATAAAATATCAATTGTTTAGTGTCGCCTTTTCATGATTACGTTCATTGACAAGGAAAAGTATGCCTTAGAGCCTTGATGCGACACTGAAGAGCCCCAAAGCGAGGCGAAGCACTGTTTTGAGCCTCGCTTCAGGGCTTAAGCGCGCTTTTGACAACACTCGCTCAAGCTCATCCGAACACCATTGTCATCAAAAGAAAAGGTGAGGAAGTAACTACAATTCACTGTGAGCGCCTTCAGAGCACTTAGAATTCACAATCAAATCAAAAATTGTGCCTCAATCTCATTAACTGGATCAACCTACAAACCACAATACTTCCATTTTTTATATGGATCCACAATAACTTCATTAATTCAAAAAATGCTATCTCAAGATCCAAAAAGTAAGTGCAACAACCCGGAAACATATTTTTATCGACATGAATCATGGCGAGAACAAGAGAAAGAACATATTTACCATGATTGGTGTCTTAGTCATAGCCCAAACTTCTACTGGTGCATCACGAAACAAAATCAGAAGGTACCTACATGACAGGAAACCACTTTTAGGCTTAAAAGATTAGGGAACATCAAAGACTTTTATCAGCTCAATGAGAGATATGATAAAAAGGACATAGAACAAGATGTGGTACAAAGAGAACACACATTGTGAGTCACTTAATGCTTTTTGGGACAAAGTAAATCATTAACTAGAAACAATCACTCATATCACAGGTATCTTGAGAGCAAAGAGGAATTCAGTACCCATTTGTATATAAAACTAGCATCAAACAAGAGTTTCCATAAAAATTCCCTTTCCCAAGCAGTTATGCTGCGCTTAAAAGATTACTCATGTCTTCAATGCTCCAGACGAGATTAAGAATGGAAGAAGAGGGTCAATCAAGGGGCAAGCCTGGAAAACAACCTCCCCAACTCCCAACTCCAAATTTTTCCTTAAAAACAATGCAAAGGAATTACCAAACGGAGGACAATGCAAAGGAAGTGCTACATGGGCACAAAGCTGCTATTTGAGCAAAAGAAACAAACAAAGACAAAGAAAAAGAGTGACTTTTGTATTACAGCAATTTGAAGTGCATCAACAATAGAGAAACAAAACTTCTTGGGAAGGAGGAAGAGACTGACTTATTTGTCTCTCTACATTTCTTTTCCAGAAATTGTTTTTTATTGTATAACAAAGAAAAACTCTCTCCATGTTTCATAGGTCAATAACACTAATGTCCTTACATTTATGAGGTGGTAGGGGCATCCATGATATACTGAGATCCCATGACACGTAAAATGGGTGCCACATTGTCTTTTCTAATGTCAAATAGAATGTTCACAATAACAAACATAGTCCATAAAAATCTGATCTCAAAAATCATGAAAACGCTCTGGAGCTTGGCCAACTAAACTTTCAAGATTTCCCATTCCCTAGCACATGCATGCCTCTTATAAATGAAATGGTATGATCCTTCAGCAAAGCCTAACTTCTCCGGGTCATAAAGAGTAAAGATCTCGCTAACATTACTGCGTCGAGGAAACAAAAGCATTCATCTTTTCATGCACACAATTTTTACAGGATGACAAATGCACCTGCCAGAAGATGAGGCCCTTAAAGCTCTAATAGGTGCTCGCTCTGGCTTCTGTAGAACTCGAAATGGTCGATTGAGTCCACTTCGAAGACATGTCACAACGAGCCTATTGATGTAGCCACCTGCTTTTTCTGTACCCTGAAGTCCAAAATGAAGATTCCTTGTGAGGACATTTATTTTTTATAGATAAACTAGTGAATTTCCTTGTGCTTCGCGCAGTTGCGAAAGATACTCAAATCATAACATAACCAAAAAAGGAAGGAAAAACGAGAATAATTCACTTGCATTTGAGGGGGAAATAGCCCCTTAATATACTTAGGAGTATTCATCGTTCGATTTGAGTCGGTTTTTACCTAAAACAAACAGTATATGCAACGGAAAAAAATAAATATGCAGTGGAAGATTACTCCGTGACAGAAATGCTAAAGAAGCCACTCAACAGGTGGAGAAGAAGATGCAAACATAATGTTTTATCCTTGGAAATAGTGAATTTTCCGCTGTACATTTTGTCACCTGTGAGTACGAGAAAGAAACCAGCCGGGAATTGCCAAGCCACCTTAATCCCCTGACAACACTGTTATGGACTGCAAAGCTAACGGTGACAGCATTGGCAGAGACATCAATCACATCTATTGTACCACTTTGAGTTCCCAGAGCAACCAGCGGAACAGCCACAGCTGGAGAATTTCCTCCACCTTCATGATTGTAAGCTATTTAGTGGCAAAAGCAGCACTACCTCGTCCAAAACCTTGATAAATCTCATATAATACAAACAAAAGTAGCAGTCCACAAATCTACTTACGTCCCAAAGTAGCAGTCAAAGAAGGGGAAGGTACAGCCAGCATAGTCACTGCTGAAGAAAGAAGATGAAGCTGTCCCACTAGACTAATCTGCAATCGTAAACTGACCTTCAGCTATAGTGAAAAAAAGTTAAATTCAAAGACAAAAGAAGAAATTAGTTTACAAATCATTTATCAAAGAGCCCATGATGACATGCTTCATTTTTTTCCTGTCAGCGAATGAAAGGACTAAGGAGACCCTCCATCCCAGCAAGAATGACCAGAATGAAGATTTTCTCCACTATTTGTGCATAACATAAAAAAGTATACCTTGTAAAACCTATCACTTAACTTTAAAACAACATGAAATAAAACCTACTCTATTGGTTCACAAGGAAGCCCTATGAAAAACGCTCACACAACTCAAGTAACTGGGACCCAAAGTCATGAATTTTACGTTACTGTTGTGCATAACTATAAATAGGTTGCTTCATTTTAGCCTTTGTACGCAATCAATAAGTCCAATATATTTATGTGTATTGATTGACGAGAGCGAGGCGGTGTTAACGAGAAGTTGGAAGCTTGGAGACAAACTCTAGAGTCTAAAGGTTTCAAGTTTAGCAGGACCAAGACAAAATATTCAGCAACGTGCCGGAGGAAGCAGACATGGACGTGAGGCTTGATTCACAAGTCATACCCAAGAGAGGAAGTTGCAAGTATCTTGGGTCTGTAATCCAAGGGAATGGGGAGATTGATAAGGATATCACACATCGTATCAGAACGGGATGGATGAAATGGAGCCTAGCATCCGGCATCTTGTATGATAAGAATGTGCCACCGGAACTTCAAAGGTAAGTCTACAAAGTGGTCGTCAAACCGACTATATTGTATGGGGCAAAGTGTTGGCCAGCAAGAATTTTCATATCCAGAAGATGAAAATAGCAGAAATGAGTATGTTGAGATGGATGTGCGGGCATACCAAGTTGGATAAGATTAGGAATGAAGATATCCGAATGAAGGTAGGCGTGGACCCCGTGGAGGACAAAATGCGGGAAGCAAGACTGAGATGGTTCGGGCATGTGAAGAGGAGAAGTTGAGATGCCCCAGTAAGGAGGCGTGAGCGGTTGGCTTTGGTGGATAGGGGTAGAGGTAAAGGGGGGCCTAAGAAGTATTGCAGGGAGGTGATCAGGCAGGATATGGTGTTGCTTCAGCTTACCGAGGATATGGCCATTAGGATAGAAAGTTAGTACGTAGTCGAGCGTATTTCTGTTCTCTACCGATGGTTTTAAGGTTAGTCCGGTAGTTTTTCTGGTCTTAGATTGCTAGTATTTCATACTGTTTTCCTATTATTTTTCGCTTCGGTTTCTTAGTATTTTGTTGTTTTTACTGCTTGTTGCTACTGTTTCCTTCTATTTATTTTCTAGCTCTGTGATTGTTGTCACTATCTTTCTGGCCCTCTTTGTTGATGTTGCTTGTATTTTACTGTTTCTTTTCAACTTTCTTGAGTCGAGAGTCTATCGGAGGCAGTCCTTCTACCTTACTAGGGTAAGGGTAAGGTCTGCGTACACACTACCCTCCCCACACCCACTTGTAGGATTCCACTGGGTGGTGGTTGTTGTTGTTGTTGTTATTGCCTGCACCTTTTACATTAAAAAAAGATTGGAGGATGTCAAAGTACAACTTTTAGTGACATTCTGCCTTCTATTTATTTGCTCCACTCCAATGACCCAAAATAAATCTTGCCTTTGATGAGAAAGCAATTAATATAAGTTGCTCCCCCATCCTCTCAATCATAGTAATGGAAGCATTTTTTGTTGCTTATATTCATGAACATAAATGAAGGAAACAAAGAGCTGAAAATTTTATATCTCGTCAAGACGCCCCGGTGATAAATCAAATCTTTTCAAGTAGGAGCAGGCCAAGTGCTTCATTGATAATGTTAGTTTAGTAGTCAAATAGGAGTAATAGCCTTAAACCCTAATCCTATATGTATTAGGAGTAGGACATGTATTATCTATATATAGGGCTCACTGTATCATTGTATAATGTGAATAAAGAATATTTTCCCGTGTATTCTCACATGGTATCAGAGCCACTAGTGAGAAATCCCCGTTGTGCAATTACCAGCGAGTCCGGGCAGTCACCGTGCCTCTTTTCGGTGACTTT
>ML296596.1:764-29234 GCA_005239495.1 Nicotiana undulata
CTTTGCAATTTCTCTGAGAAATTGTTCAAATTTCCAACAGGTCTTCATTAAAATTGCATCAACATGAAAATTCATGAAATTATGGTTATCATCCCATTCTCCACTATGCTGCAGCAGAATTGGTATGTTTTCCATGATTCCGAAGTTATGTGCGAAATTGAATCTCGACAATCCAAATTTCAACAGTGTTTGATGTCGAATACTGAAGTTCAACAGAAAATTTTTCGAAATCAAATCAATTGTTATGATTCAATCCTCAAGTTTTTCAGATCTCGAAAGTAAGAACAAAATTTTCAGCTAAAAATTAAGAAGTTTCATAGCTAAACTTCTGCGAAATCAAAATCAGAAAAATTTAAGGAGAAAAACTTGAATTTTGAAGAGAATCAGCATCTTCGCTCTGTTTTTTCACACTTTCGATCTTCAAATTTGACTGGTGATCTCCGATAATCAATTCTTCAACAGATTCCGGCGTTAAGTTTCTGAAATTTTGACCAGTTTTTTCATTGTTATTGAAGGTCATGAGCAGCTTTTGTGTTGTTATGGGTAGGGCTTGAGGCAGGTTTTTTGATATATGCGTTTGTTTATTAAATGGGTAGGGAATTGTAATTATTTAATGGGTAGAATTCTTTTATGGGTAGAGAAGGGTAAATATTTTAATTTTTATGGGTACTCCTGTCTTTCTCCCATAATTAATTTATTAAATTGGCGTAAACACTGTTGATAATTTTATAAGGCTAAGGCTGTTGGAATTTGAAGTTTTCTTTTTGCTTCATACTGCCTACTAGTGAATCCAATTCTATTTTGGGCCCCAAGGATAAAACTCCCTCAGGCCATTTGCATTTATACTCAGTTTTTGGGTCACCTTTTAACTTACATCCATTTTGCAAAAAATATTGCAAGCGTATCCATTTTTCGCGTAACTTCAGACATATGGGTCTGAAGTAACAAAAATTTATGTCTGAAGTTTGAGTTTCAGAATATTTTGCCTGAAGTGTAGCAAAAGTTTAGATATTTTTTCCTGAAGTTTGACCTGACTTTCAAAGGCAATCACGCAAACTTCAGTTCATAGTGCAATGGCAAATTTTAGTTCAATAAAACTACAACATGTTTTGGCTAAAGTTTTTGTTTTGTAATTGCTGAACTTCAGCATTCCAGGAGCTGAAATTTTTGTTTTGTAATTGCTGAACTTCAGCATTCTAGGAGCTGAAGTTTGTTTTGTAATTGCTGAACTTCATCATTCTAGGAGCTGAAATTTTTGTTTATATTTGCTGAACATCAGCATTCTTAGAGCTTAAGTTCTAAACAACAATGAATTTAATAGATCATGATTAGCAGCGACTGATGTTGTTCATTTCAAAGATTAAAGAATGAAAAATATTTTCGACATGAAAACAAGTTACTACAGATAAATTAGAACCAAAAACCAAGTAAAGCTAAAATATATAAGAGGTTAAATTATTGTGAATAAGACCAAACTGAACATAATGGGACAAGCGGATATATATGAATCATCAGGCTAGAACGCATAACAACATCTCAAGCTTCAGCATTCAGAAAACGAAGGAGGAGAATGATGAGGAGAAAGAGGAGTGAAGTTGTTTAAAAAGTGGGTACAAGTTAAAACTTTTTAAAAAAGTAGGTATAGGTTAAACGAGGGCGACCAAATAAGGCGTCCCATGCAATTTTTAACTATAAAAAAGCTCTTCGTTCATCGGTATTGAACTTTTAGCTCCCGTTGACCACAAATTCTGACTTCATATTTAAAAAAAAAAAATTGAAAACATTATTTGCTTATGAAATATGAGATCTTTTGAAAAAAAAATAATTTAACAATTTTCAAGTTCCCAAATTTTGGTTTAGTGTAGTTTTTTGGTGAAAGTCTTTCTTTCACTTACAAAACTTTAACTTTTTTTTAAGTAAAATGCATGTTCAAATACAACTTCAATTTTCAAAAATTATTTTTCAACATAACTTCAAAAACTTTTTTTTAAAATTTCAACCAAATATATATATCCAAACGCTCTCGCTTAGGCTGTAAACTAAAATCTTTTTAACTTCAAACTCAAAGCTTCTGTTAAGGGTAAGAAAATATCCCTCGTTCTAAATACATTTGGTGGTTGTTGGATTTTTAAGTTAACTAGTGCAAAGGCGCATCGAGCGCCAATGAAGTAGCCAATGATATTTTTAACTTCTTTTTAGTTTTTAGTATATATAATTTGAGTAATAGCCCGTTTGGCCAAGTTTCTAAAATCAGCTTATTTTGAGAAGTGTTTTTTTAAAAAGTACTTTAAAAAAAGTGTTTTTGGTGAGAAGTAGTTTGTGTTGGGCTAATTAATTTGAAAAGTACTTTTAAGCAGTAATTAGTGTTTGGCCAAACTTTTGAGAACTGCTTGTAAGTGTATTTTTCGCAAAAGTGCTTCTCAGAAATGTGCTTTTGGAGAGAAACTATTTTTTTCTGCTTCTCCAAAATTGCTTCTGCTTCTCCTCAAAAGCACTTTTTTTCATTCCAAAAGCTTGGCCAAACACCTCAATTTTTGGCCAAAAGTGCTTTTGGCAAAAAAAAAAAAAAACACATTTGGCCCCAAAAAAAGCTTGGGCAAACAGGCTATAAATCTTGTTAAGTATTTGCACTGACTACACTTAATACTTATTTGATGTTATGAAACAATAAAAGAAGAAGAACAATATTGCAGAGAAAGAGAGAGAGGAAATTCTTATCGAATTTTGAGATGATTTATAATGGTGTAAGACCCCTCTATTTATAGGGAAAACATGACTTAGCCACAGAGTAAAACTCTCTAAAATACATTCACTCTAGATAGAATTCTATTTATAACACTCCCTCTTGAATGTCTATTCAACAAATAATGTGCCTCGTTAAAACCTTAACTAAAATAAAACCCAATGGAAAAAAATTCTAGAAAAGGAAAATAGTACACATGTTTAGAAATGCGTCTTTTGGTTGCCTCGTTAAAAACATTGCAAGAAAAACCCCGTGGGACAAAATCTTGTAAGGGAAAAAGAGTGCAACGCGCATTAACTCCCCTTGATTAGAGCATCAATTCACATCCTTGAGCCTTCGCATCCCAATCTTGTACACTAGCTTCTTGAAGGTTGACGTCGGTAGAGATTTTGTGAACAAATCAACCATATTATCACTTGAATGAATCTGTTGCACATTGATATCACCATTCTTTTGAAGATCATGTGTGAAAAATAACTTTGGTGAAATGTGCTTTGTCCTATCTCCCTTTTATGAATCCTCCCTTCAATTGGGTTATGCATGCTGCATTGTCTTCATACAAAATCGTGGGCAATTTGTCACACTTCAAACCACATTTGTCTCGAATAAGATGTATTATAGACCTCAACCACACACATTATCGACTTGCTTCATGAATAGCAATTATCGTAGCATGATTAGATGAAGTAGCCACAATTAATTGCTTAGTCGATCGCTAGGATATGGCAGTGCCTCCATATGTAAACACATAGCCTGTTTGAGATCGAGCCTTGTATGAGTCAGATAAATACCTAGCATCGGCATAACCAACAAGATCGAGTCTGCAATTATTTCCATAAAATAAGCTCATATCGATAGTTACTTTTAGATACCGTAATATGTGTTTGATTCCATTCCAGTGTCTCCTTGTAGGAGCAGAGCTATATCTTGCTAAGACATTAACTGAGAAAGTTATGTCAAGCCTTGTTGTATTAGCAAGATACATTAATGCACCAATTTCACTAAGATATGGTACTTCGGGACCAAGTAGCTCTTCATTCTTTTCTTGAGGTCGGAATGGATCCTTATTCACATCAAGGGATCGAACAACCATCGGAGTACTTAATGGATGTGCTCCATCCATGTAAAACTGTTTAAGTACCTTTTCTATGTAGGCAGATTGATGAACAAAAATTCCGTTTGCCAAATGTTCAATTTGCAAACCAAGACATAATTTTGTCTTTCCGAGATCTTTCATCTCGAATTCTTTCTTTAAATAATCAATTGCCTTTTGGAGTTCTATAGGAGTTCCAATAAGTTTTATATCATCAACATATACGGCAAGTACAACAAATTCCGATGTTGTTTTCTTTATAAAAATACATGGATAAATGGCATCATTTATATAACCTTCCTTTAATAAATACACTAAGACGATTATACCACATACGTCCTGATTGCTTTAGACCATACAAAGGTCTTTGCAATTTGATTGAAAACATTTCCCGTGATTTTGAATTATGTGCGTTAGGCATTTTGAATCCCTCAGAAATTTTCATGTATATCTCATTATCAAGTGAGCCATAAAGGTAGGCGGTAACCACATCCATTAAATGCATGTCAAGCTTTTCATGGATAACAAAACTAATGAGATAACGAAACGTTATAGCATCCATAACGGGTGAATATGTCTCTTCATAATCGACACCGGGCCTTTGTAAAAATACTTGTGCAACAAGGCGTGCCTTATATCTTTGTACCTAATTGTTCTCATTCCTCTTGCGTATAAAGACCCATTTATAGCCAACATGCTTAACACCATTAGGTGTTTGGACTACAGATCCAAAAACTTCACGTTTGGCAAGTGAATTCAACTCTGATTGGATTGCTTCTTGCCATTTTGGCCAATCACGTCTGTATCGACATTCTCCAACAGATTGAGGTTCAAGACCCTCACTATCTTGCATAATGCTAGATGCAATATTATATGCAAAGACATAATCCACCACTATATCCAATCGATTCAAATTTGTCTCAATATCAATTGGATTTATTGATAGTTCCTTATTTTCTTGAGTCTCGGGCTCAGTGGTTTCCTCATGAATCTCAGAATTTATTAAATCGTGGATTTCTTCATGAGACTCTTTCGTAGTGTCATTTTGATCATTTCTTTTCTTTTTTCTAGGATTTCGATCCTTAGAACCCAATGGTCTGCCACGTTTTAGGCATGTTTTTGACTCATTAGCTATGACACTAGAAGATTGTCCAATAGGGACATCAATACGGATTGGAACATTCTCTGCAGGGATACGTGATTTTGTTATTCTTTTCAAATTCGTAAATGCGACTGGCATTTGATTTGTTATTATTTGAAAATGAATAATCTTTTGCACCTCTTTTTCACAAATAGAGGTACGTGGATCAAGATGAGACAATGATGAATTTTTTCACAAAATATTTCGTTTGGTCACCAATTTCTCCCTCTAATTTGGGAAAAGTGTCTCATCGAATCGACAGTCTGCAAATCGAGCAGTGAATAAATCCCCCGTTAATGTTTCAAGATAGGGAATAATGGAGGGCGATTCAAACTCAACATATATTCCTAACCTTCTTTGGGGACCCATTTTGGTGCGATATGGCGGTGCTACAGGCACATATACTGCGCATCCAAAAATTCTTAAATGGGATATATTAGGTTCATGACCAAAAACTAATTGCAACGAGGAATATTTATGATAATTTATCGGCCTGAGACGAACTAGCATTGATGCATGCAAAATAGCGTGACCCTAAACAGAAGTGGGCAACCTCGTTTTCATGAGTAACGGTCTTGCTATCAATTGCATTAATTAAAGACTATGCAAGGACATTTTAAGTGTGAACATGAGCTACATGGTGTTCCACATTTTATCCCAATTGATAAGCAATAATCATTAAATGCTTGGGATGAAAACTCAGCAGCATTATCAAGTCTAATAGACTTAATTGGATTATTGAAAAATTGTGTCCGTAACCAGATTATTTGTGCCATTAATTTTGCAAACGCCAGGTTGCGAGATGACAACAGGCACACATGAGACCATCTTGAAGATACATCTATTAAGACCATAAAATATCTAAACGACCCACTAGGTGGGTGAATTGGTCCACAAATATCCCCTTGTATACGTTCCAAAAATACAGGGGACTCAATCCCAACCTTTGTTGGTGATGGTCTAATAATTAACTTGCCTTGATAATAAGAAGTGCAAGAAAATTCATTATTTAAAAGAATCTTTAAATTCTTTAATGGATGCCCATTTGAGTTTTCTATAATTCGTCTCATCATAATTGATTCAGGATGTCCCAATCGATCATGCCAAAGTACAAAAGTATTGGAATCATTAACCTTATGGTTTACAATAGAATGTGCTTCAATTGCACTAATTCTTGTCCAATACATGCAGATGAGAATTTCTCAATAACCCTTTTCTAACCAGAGACATTTTTGGTAATGATGAGATATTCAAGATTATTCTCATCTATTGTCTCAATATGATATCCATTTCGGCGGATATCTTTAAAACTCAACAAGTTCCTCTTGGACTTGGAGGAGAACATTGCATTCTCTATGATAAGCATTGTTCCCTTAGGCAGAGTTATAGTAGCTCTTCCAGAGCCTTCAATTAAATTACTACTATCAGAAATTGTAGTAACATCTTCCTTACACATACTTAAATGAGAGAAATACTTCCTTTCTTTGAATATTGTATGTGTCGTACATGAATCAACTAAACAAATATTTTTACAATTGAACTTTAATCCAAGTTTGCTTTGTGAGATATCCATATTTGCTTCCCATCGTTTGACATACAAAAGAAATATATAAATAAATATTAGTATATTCTTGTCTATTAAAGATATTCGTGAATTTATTCTAGCATTTTAACAAGGAATTTTTTCTTGAATGAATGGATATGCTAATAACGATAAAGATAAAGACATTTAGTAGAATTAAATACCTTACACCTAAATAACACGGTGTGAAATTATCATTATTGAATACAACTACAATTCCATTGTAAAAGTCTTATTTGCAAGAGTTGTGAGTTTAAATAGGCTGCAGCTGTATAGTTTTTATGGAATCACACTAGGTATAAGAAACTAGAATTGCATAGACTTCTAATGGACATATCCAGTTATAAGTAAGTTTGCAGATATGACATTTATTCCCATTGTGGGAATCTAGTTCCAAGAAGCTGATTGTTTTACCTTATGCGTTTCACTTGAAGAATGGTAGACAACGACTATTACTTTAATAAAGAATATGACAATTCTTAAACTAAGCAAACTAAAAATATTGCTTAAAACAAATACTAGAATTATATTTAATCTAAATGAACTAACAATGTTTCATAAAATAAATAATATTAATTGATACTAATTATTACTATCCATGTAAATAACTATGATTACATGATGTTTATTCACTAACAACTACGAATAGGCAAAAATAAAAAATTGAACTACTCAATCATCTTTAACCACGGATCCATCACCGATCAAGTGGTCTATTTTTCCATCAGCGTGCTCAAAGAAGTCTGCCGCATCCAAGTGGGTGATGTCAAAATCATTGTCAGAGACAAAATTGGCTTCAGGGCCTTTATTCTTTAGAGATGCTTGATAAAACTCAACCAAATGTCTTGGTACACGATAAATATTTGACCAATGTCATTTTCCACCGCAACGATAACATTCGGTTTCTGAACCATTTGCCTTTGGCTTCTCATCTTTCCCTTTCCACTTTTGGTGGTTATTTTTCTTTGGGGGGCGATTAACACCAGGAAAATTTCTTCCTTGTCCACAGCCACTACCACAACCATGACTACGACCACGACCACGAATAGGGCCACGACTTTTTCCACGCTTGGCATAATGGAAATACACCTCATCCACTTCAGGCAATGGTGTAGACCCAGTGGGTCGATTTTCGTGATTTCACATGAGCAAGTCATTATTTCGTTCAGCCACAAGGAGAAGAGAAATCAACTCAGAGTACTTCTTGAAACCTTTCTCTCGGTACTGTTGTTGCAAGACCATATTGGAGGCATGAAACGTTGTAAACGTTTTTTCAAGCATATCATAGTCGGTGATAGTATCTCCACAGAGTTTCATTAGAAGTAATTCTGAACATCGCAGAATTATATTAAGAAACAAACTTAAAGTCTTGGAGCCTCAGATGAGCCCAATCATATCGTGCTTGTGGAAGAGTAACCAACTTTAAGTTGTCATATCTTTCTTTTAAGCCATTCCACAAAATAAGTGGATCTTTGACTGTGAGATATTCTATTTTTAACCTTTCATCAAGGTGATGGCGCAAGAAAATCAAGACCTTAGCACAATCTTGGGTAGATGCTTTATTTTTACCTTTAATGGTGTCTCCAAGACCCATTGCATCTAAATGGATTTCAGCATCCAACACCCATGTCATATAGTTCTTGCCCCAAATTTCAAGGGCAACAAACTTTCTTTTCATAATGCCAGTCATAATTAAAAAGAGGAGAAAAGTTATACCTTAATCTTCTCAAAGAGCTTCTTTAAACGGTAGAGTCTCGTGCTGATAACGTGCTATGAAACAATAAAAGAAGAAGAGCAATATTGCAGAGAAAAGAGAGAGGAAATTCTTATTAAATTTTGGGATGATTTACAATGGGGTAAGACCCCTCTATTTATAGTGGAAAAATGACTTAGCCACAAAATAAAACTCTCTAAAAGATAGACATTCACTCTAGATAGAATTCTATTTATAACATTTGACTTGTTTTTCTAATTTATATCTACAATTACACGTTGAGGATGGGCCTAGATTGCCAATAGAACACTTGGCTCGGGAGTTGATTTTGAATCAGTAGTATAAGGATGAGATGGCCTGAGATTTGATTTTAGATAATTTTCACGAAAGAACTTGGGGGTTGTCATGGAAGCTCAATAACATCTTAGGCCTAAAGTAAAGCTTTAATAAGAAGTATTTTGTGTTACGATTCAAAATTCATTATAGGGTATGATGGCGTCTAACGCCGTCAGGAAAGCTAACGTTGGTTTATCAATTTATTCATACATTTAATTACCTTGGAATTACTAATTCCTAATAATTTAACAGTATAAAATAAAATTTACAGAGTAAATGGTGATAATTATGTAATCTATGATAACAACAACCAAAAAAACTCCCATAAATCGGTGTCACAAGTGCATGAGCATTTTTCTAATGAGTACAATAATAATACAACATTTGTCCCCGAGGTAATAAGACACGATAAAATAAATAATATAATAGAGACTCGGTGGACTGCGGTGCGTAACCTGGATTTGAAGCTCACATAAAGTCTCCCCAGCATGTGCACCTACGCGACAAGATGATCACCAAGTGACCTGTCAAATCCTACACATTTAGTGCAAAAGTGCAGCATGAGTACGTATATCAACGCATAACCAGTAAGTATCCAACCTAACCTCGGAGAAGTAGTGACGAGGGGTCGACATCGACACTTCCTAGAGGTCTAAATAAATAAGTGATGCAATAGTTCGTAACAAATATGAAGTGCACAGCAATAGGGGAGTAATCAGTAATTTCATAATGTCCAACTATTTCTTTAAAGCATAAATTTCTCTATCATATATCCTACCTTAATACCTCAGAAAAACGCCGAGTGTCAATACCAATTAAGTAAGAAATACCATAAATTACCGGGCATCAGTGGAAGGTTTATTTTGTGAATATTCCATCTAGTAGCGATAATGCACGATTCTACCGAGGTTATTCGACCCGATCCGGAATAATGTGTACATTGCCGAGGGTCAAGCGATACGAACCATAGATGCATCTATATACTACTGAGGCGTTCGAACCGCTCCACGATAAAGGAAGGAAGTTACCGGATTACAAGACGCGTGTTTACAATATAATACATAGGGTCCTTCTTATGTCTTTCCATAAGCAGAAGTATGAGTAGAGCTGCTATTCCCCTATTCTTAATCCCACTTCTTATGTCTGTCAACAAGATCCCAGCCCCTGGTTCAATCGATAGATAGGCCGAAAACATATTTCTGGACAAATGAACAGACCTTTCCTTACTTGACTTGCCAACAAAGCGGTCAAACCAATGTGCACAAAATGAATATAACCTTTACTGTTTCTCAATTTCCTCGCCAACAACTCAAGTGACAAGGCTGGGCCTAAAATATATTAAATTTCTAAATCAAGTTACATCATATTTTCAATTAATTAAGTCGACAGTATAAGTTCAAGTAATTCAAATATTGCATGATAAAATCCTAGGTCTACCCAGACAAAAACATGATTTAGCTACGTACGGACTCTCGTCACCTCGTGCGTACGTAGCACCCACAACTAATAACACATAACAAAAAAAAATTGCAAACTTTTTTTTTTGCGGGGTGGGAGGGTGGTGACGATTTTTTTTTTTTGGAGAGAGGGCATGGGGTGGGGGTTAGGTGGGTGGGTGTGGGGTGGGTTGGTGAGGGTAGGAAATAGGGTGGGGAAGCTCGAGAAGGAGTTTTGAAAAATGTTTTCCCTATTTTTGATAGGGAAAATATTTTTCTCAAATTGGAGGAAAATGAGTTGGCGAGGAAAATATTTTCTAAATCATTTAAGCCAACCAAACATGAGAAAATTGAAAAATATTTTCCAGAAAATATTTTCCTTCATACCAAACACACCCTATATGTCTTATTTGTTTCCACCTGTTGGGATCATACTGGGTTTGTTGTTGTTATTGTTGTATATGTCTCCTTTGTCTACTCTTTGATGCTCATCATCACAACCGTTTTTAGCTGGACTTGGACTCTATTGAAGGTTATTGAAGCTCACTTAAGCTTGAATTTGAAAATTTGAGTTTTAGAATTTTGAATTTGTTTTGAGTGAGTGATGTTGGAATATATTTGGTACATTTCAAGAGTTTGAATCTCAATCTTAGGATGATCTAGTGGAGATTCGAGGTGGGTAGAATTGAAATTTGATCCAAATTCCAAAAAGAATAAGAGGTACATGAAAGAAGATGATATATGTATCTCACTATGTATCTCAGTTGTATCATTTGTGTATTCCCATATGAATTAAATATGTATTTTTTGTCTATCCCATGTATATCCATGTATATATATGTGTGGGGTACATGTTAGATATATATGCCGCAATAAATTTATGAATTTGATTTTAAGCAAGAATTTTGACACCAATCACGTCCAATCATCCTAAAAATTTATATATTGTTTTATCTATGTGTTTTCAACAAATTTTAAGCATAACCTTTGGAAAGAAACCATTTTGCCTAGGTTTTTGCATGTTGTATATCATTATTAATGATTTTGACTCAAAACCAATCTTAATCACCTTTTGTTAAAATTTTGAGTATTGCTCTATTTATATGTTTTCGACGAATCTCAACCTTACACAATAAAAAAAAAAGAAAACCTTTTCTCCTTAGTATTTTAGAATATTGTATATCATTGATAATTTTTTAGGGCTAATTTTTGTAGCATGACTTAATGGATAATTGGTTGGAAAGTTGCATGTTTATGGCTATACTTGTAGTTTTTTAGTTTAAAAAAAAAGAAAAAACAATTATTCCATTGGAGACCAATCAAAACAGAGAATAGGGGCCGCCCAATAATTTTGGTAATTCAGCCACCAATCGAAATTAAACTCTAATTAGCCAGTTGTATTGTCCCACACCTACAGCGAAATACATTCGACAATCGCAATGGCTGTCCCGTAAATTCATGTTATTCAAAGGGCAAATCCGTCACTCTCGCTTTATCTTCTATCATAATCATCTGATTCCATCGCCTATGCACGATTACGATTCTTCCCAAAGCTTCAATTGAACAAAGAAAAATAGACAGAAACATTGTTTTGTTTTTGTTTTTGTGTGTGTGTGTGTGAGAGAGAGAGAGAGAGAGAAATTTCTCAGCTATATTGACATTTTTACAGATCTCTCTCGCTCTCGTTTTCGAACCCTCGCGTTAGCCATGGGTCTTTGGGAAGCTTTGCTCAATTGGCTTCGAAGGTATATTTTCCAATCTAATCCGTTTTGCCTTGCTTTTGACATATTTAAAATCACAAGTTAAATTATTTTTTTCAAACTTTATGCGCAATCAAATTATGTCAAGTAAATTGGAACAGAGAGAGTAATATCAATCTCCTTCATGGCTTTAAATAGAGTGGAATGAGATATAAAGGATTCATAATATAGTGAACTTCAACTCAACTGGTTTAGGATTGAGAGTTAACTGATTGACTTGATCATTATCAAACAATTCCTCTTAAGGGAACCAGTACTGTCAAAGGCGCCCTTGCTTAAGCCCTGAAGCGAGGCTCAAAACATGTTGAGCCCTTCGCCTCGCTTTGTGGGCGCTTTATTGTCCCATCAAGGCTCTAAAGCACACTTTTCCTTGCCAATGAGTGTAATCCTGAAAAGACGACATTAAACAATTGATATTTCACTTTATCGTAAATTTTTTTCACTTTCTTTGTCCGTATATTTGTTATTCATGCTTATAATTAGTAGTCTTGGACTACACATACATATTTTTACTTTTTCTCCAATTGCGCATCATTAAAGCCCATGCTTTATTTGCGTTTTGCGCTTAAAGCCCCAACGGACTTTAGAGCTTTTTTGCGCTTTTCGCCTTTGATAACACTGAAGGGAACTTTTTCGTGCTCTGGTGATTTGGAATTACCAGTTTTATGAGTTGGATGTTGATTTATGATTGCTAGTACTTGTATTCTATTCAGGAACTTGAATGAGATGAGGCTGCAACTCTTTGTGATTAGCGTTAATTGTTATTGACAATAGACACATTTTTTATTTTTTACTAGGGCTCTACAGTGATTTTTTATCGGGAAACTTGGAGAACTGTGGTGATCACATAGTCTCATATCTTAGAAAGAGTAAAGGATCATCAACAAGGGTGTTCTAGTGCATTGTAGATTCTTATGCAAGACTTGTATAATTTGATGATGCCATATGAGTCGTTAGAAACATGTGAAGTGTGTGGATAACCCAATAACAAAAGTTTTGTAAAGGGACTGGAGCGGGCTACCATGAGAAAAAGGATCTTATTTCTTAATAGATTATATTCAAAACTCTATATTTCTAAGTTAATGACAAGAAAAACACAAAGATAGAGCCGAACCTGTGGAAAAGGGGATCAAGAGCAATATGGTTTGTCAACTTTCCTAATGTATTTCACTCATTGTCCAGACTCATCCCCTGCGCCCTCTCTCTCTCTCTCACTCACTAGAAGCATTATTTATCTGTGTGGGTGACGAATGATCTGTCAGTTCACCTGATCCCTATGATTGGACACCTCTCTAGCAAAAGGACTAGATGACGAAAGGTGAGAATGTGAAATATATTTATAAATAAATGTTCGATGGCCCCTCTCTCCTTTTATAGATTTTTGGCAGTTGAGTGTGTGCTGTGTGCTTCTATCTTATGCCTGAACTTTCAGAGCTCAAAGGGTTGGCTCGGGAGATGAACTGGTTCAGCAGACTAATTGTTGGCAGATCTTCGATTATTTTCTATCCATCATGTCTTAGTAGTTTCACTCTGTGTTGCTCAACCTGGACCTCTTACTTGCTATTTGTTTTCTGTCCCTCAACTTAGCCTTTGTGTGTAATTGTTATTTAGCTTTTTGACTCTGGCTTAAAGTTTGAGGACTGGAAGTTATTGTATCTTTATTTTCAAAGGGCTTATAACACGTGCCGGAGTTGCTGTTTGCTTATGCACTTGTAATTTGATTACTTTGCCTCCCCTTCTCTTATGAAAAGACTCCTCATATCAGCTCATTAAACTTGTTTTTCCTTCAGCCTCTTCTTTCAGCAGGAAATGGAGCTTTCTTTGATAGGGCTGCAGAATGCAGGAAAAACATCGCTTGTAAATGTCATTGCAGTAAGTAGATAAGTAGTGGTTGTTCTTGTATGCTTATTTTTTTTCGTGTCCTTTTGCTTCCATGTACTATGATGGAATCTGATGCTTTATTCATATTTGTTCGACCTGTTATTCTAGACTGGTGGATACAGTGAAGACATGATACCAACTGTAAGTTATCATCTTCCTAGCTCCTAGTCGTAAGCCAAATCCAATTTCAACTTTAATGCGTCATTTTTATCTGTGATAATAATACAAAATCTATTGGATGTTTAGGTGGGATTTAACATGCGGAAAGTGACTAAAGGAAATGTGACTATAAAATTGTGGGACCTTGGAGGTCAACCCAGATTCCGCAGTATGTGGGAAAGATACTGCCGTGCAGTTTCTGCTATAGTGTATGCATCTATCTTCATCTTATTTAATTACATTGTGTAGATGTTAATGTTCCTTCCTCATCGGTTTTTTATAGATGTAAATGAATGAATCCATTTATATGCTCAGTATTACTTTCACTTATAAAGCAAATTCCGCTGCTTGTGTTTTTTGAGTGCTCATCATTTTGCATAACCATAATACTTTTGGAAGTGAGGGGATGCAGCTCCTAGTAGATCGGTAGTCTTCTTATTGTTGAGCTGCATTTAGTTTTCTCCAACCATGGTTTGTTAAAGAACAACTGCTAGTTCAAATTACCTGATCAGGGTTTCAACAGATTTATTTCTAATAAACCTTAGGCATGGGAGAATTCTTTCCTTTTAGCCACGTTCTCTCCTCCCCTCCCCCAAACAAATTTGAAGGATTCTACTAATGTTCCTGGTAGCCATGTAATATCTTGTTTTTGAGTTCTTTAAATGTCTTTCCCTGCAGTTATGTTGTTGATGCTGCTGATCACGATAATGTTAGTATTTCAAAAAGTGAAATCCATGACCTGCTGAGCAAGCCATCGTTGAGTGGTATTCCATTGCTGGTATTGGGTAACAAGATTGACAAGCCTGAAGCTCTTTCCAAACAGGCTTTGACTGATCAGATGTAAGCAAATAAAATTCCCGGAGCGAAAAATATTGTGTTCTTTCATTTTGGCTAATTGGTTGAAAAAGCTTGCGGTAGGAAGCATATTCCACTGCATTTCCTTCTTTTCCTGTTTTAGTTTTGAACATGACGAGACTTATCCCTCGTGCTTACCCTCCTTTTTTTTGTCTTTTCTATTTTTACTTCAATGAGACATTGTATTACATGTTTTCTTCATTTGGAGTCTTTTCTGAATGATCTGTTATATTGCAGGGATTTGAAATCTGTAACTGATAGAGAGGTATGTTGCTATATGATCTCATGCAAGAATTCCACCAATATTGATTCAGTCCTGGATTGGCTTGTTAAGCACTCAAAATCAAAGAGTTAAGCATAATACCCTTGTACTACTGATCAGTTTGTTGAATATGTGAGGCTATTCCTGCTGCTGAATTTTCCAGAGTTCTTTTGTATGTAAATTATATTTCTTTTCCCAATTGAAAGAGTTGGTACTGTGTCATAGTTTGTGATTTGTCTCAGCCTGCAATTGTGTGTGCCTCTTCCCTCTTATGGAGATATGATTCGCTAATGTATTTTGAGAGCTACTTCACTGATTAATTATGTACAATTGTGCATGATTTGTGGATGAAGCATACGTCATAGTGTGAACGTTGCCGCATACAAAAACTTGGTATTTAGATGGAAAAGGGTAGAGAGGCGGGCCCTCTATCTACGGAATTTTAAACCGTGTGCGAGTGGCTCTCAAGGATTCGTTTCCTTGCTTGAAAAATGAGCTTAAGGATTATGTGGCAGTAGTGAAAGTAAGACAAATTAATATATTTAGCCTGTCCTTTCTAGAAAGTGAATGTACTTAGCCTGTCCTTTCTTTTGTTAAATCTTCGGTATCTACAAATTCCAGAGATAGTTGAATGCAAAAGATAACAGTATCGCTTCAAAGAAACAGTTTTGGATTTAGCAATTAATTTCACAGAGTGCACGATTTTTTCATTTTAGCTAAAATAAAATATTACTCTACACGTTCCGCCATAAAATGTAACCTTAACAAATGTTTTTATGTTGAGTTACACAATTCATTTGAAGCATAGTAGCCGTCTGATGGGATCAATATACGTGGTCTTGGTCGAATTTTGACCATAAAGAAAGAAAAAACACTCATTTCAGAATTAACAACAAAATTAATATCTTCATGCAGATTTGGACTAGAATCAAATAGAGACAAGCGCGCCTTACAGCTTGTTTGGATTGTTATTACATGTCGTTTCACAATCTGTATTGTATTGTAATATTTAATGAATACAATGTTTGGATAGATTGTATTGTTTGACGTCGTTTCATGATGTCACACACTAACAATATAAAGAATAAAGTTGCAATATTGGGTAGACTTATTATATAAATAAGTAGGATAAAAAATAAAATATGATTATTTAATAATAAAGAAGGCAAGATGCGAGGAAGAGAGCAAAAAACTGACGCCACCACACCAAATCCGTCGTTTCATAAAGTGGCATTTTTCGTTGTTATATAACGATGAATTTAATGATACTATACAATAAGATTTAAGTAACAATCAAAACAAACATTGCATTAAAAGTAACAATACGATAGGTAACAACCATCAAACAAGCTGTTAGGAAAATAAAATTTTATGCTTATAATTATTTTACAGGCACTATTGTACACTTGTTTGCTATGATTCTTACACTTAAAACTGTCACAGAATAAACAAGGATTGTCCATTAAATCCAGCTTATTGCAGAGGCACTACATATACAATCAGAAACACCTTGTGTTATGAAAAAGGGCTATCAAAACGTATACCACTCCTATCAGGTAGCAGCTTCTTCATGTAATACTTTGACCTACGAGAAAGATTGATCTTTTTCCTTCTTTGTGCTGGTATATGGTCGATGGAACATTCAGAAAAGCCACGCCTCACAAACCTGTCGAGACAAACACATACATGGACGTCAAGTACAGAGCGACGGGTCAATAATATTTTTCTTGTTCAAGGACCAAATTCAATAGAAATGCGTGAGGTTGTTTTTTGTATAAGCCTATCAAGAATTGGAACTCATCAAAAGTTTAAAAAAAAATGAAGGTCTATTAAGGACTGGGAATTGTAAAATAGTTCAAAGAAATAGAGGGGTGGTTTTGCACTCAGTATAAAGTAAACTGGATATAAGGTCAATATAATTCAGCCAATGTGCATATATTGAATAAAAATGGATAATAGAAGGAAACTTGATCAGTGGCATATTTGGCAAAATAGAAGAAAAGGGAAAGAAAAACATGCTATTAGATAATTATTTGTTAGAAGGTAGAACACTAGAAGTGCTCTCTTTTAGCATAGAGGGGAAGCTCAGCCGAATACAATACCTCAGTGAGAATTCATCTTATCGCTAATTTGGGTAATTGAGTACTTTGATTTGAGCACAGATGAATTAGATTGAGGGCATTCGGCACCAATTTATAATTAAATAACTTGATAATAACAAGGTAAAGATTTTCATTATTATTTGACAAGTTAAGTGCTGTAAAACAATACAAACTACACATTTTTTTATCTTCTACAAAAATTCCAACTTTAAATTCTCTTTATAAAATACATACTAACTAAATAATGTTTGAGCAGATCATATTAATGTGACTTTGAATCATAATCTAACAGGTAATAAACAAGTGTCCATCAAGGAGCCAACATATCCGATTTTAGTATTTATTTCTAGGCAAGAGTTGCAGGTACTTTACATGTACCTAAGACATACATGTTGCTTCTTGAGATCATGAATCCTAAATAGTAATAATAAGAGTCGATCAAAAGAAACACTTTTTTCCCTTTTTGATTCTCTGTACCTAAAATAGCATCTTAGCTTTATCTCCTTGTTGAGATGACTAAGGACCTACATTCTCAAATTCAGTTTAATTATCGCTGCATTTGTCCATTGCATTTTAGTTCAGCAATCAATGTTCACTCCCCCAATAGGACGAACAATGTATATATTGGCCACGGTACAGGAAAGTGGAAAGGAACGTACCAATCAGCTGTGCGAGTTGTAAGGAGAAACAACATTTGCAATCCAAGGGCAGATGCCTTCTTTTCAATGTAATCTGCAAGTGTTTAGACAGTTACTGGCTATTGCAATAGAAAGTCCAGAATGTTAATTCAGACAAAAAAGTACAAGGACGCCAACTGTGTTTAGGTAGATATCGGAAGTAAACATATAACAACTTGTCTCAACTAGAACTAAAATTCTTCAATAAAAAGCCAGACCAAAAAAGCACGACTATGAGAAATTAGTTCTCAACATGTTTCCGAGTAAATCAATTAATAGGCACAAGCAGACACATTCAGCATATGGATGTTGGTAGTAATACTATGAACATGACCGTATGCAAATTGTTTGTCTTTATCACTAGATTTTTAAGCTCCCTCATTATCTTCTTACAATTTGTGGACCAATTTTATAAAAGTTACAAACTTCTAGTTTGAACTTAGACAGAAATAAGGTTTATGTGTCGGAAGGGCAGATAGTATCTATCTTTGGACTGACTGCTATGTTTCTTGACAACTCAAAAAAGAAAAATGCTTAGACCCATCATGCTGTTATTTGAAAGTGCTTATTCCGAGCATTAAAGCCGCTTGATGGATACATAAAATACCAAGAAGTACACAAAATTAAAGTGACTTCTTTTATTACGTGCTTATCCAAGTGCCTAGAGGCTTCAGAAAATATCTTAAACTTCATAAGGACTAAAGCAACTTCGTAAAGACTGAAGCAATTGTTGTGATTTCTCTTGTTAATGCATTTGCAACTTCATGAGGACTAAAGCAAATAATCACAAGTTCCTGAAACTGCTTGCATGCATCATATATTGTGAAGAAAAATGGTTGTACAATGAGGAAAGAGTCACTATACCAAGTAATTTGTCTCCCTGTCCTTGGCCACGACAATCAGGAGATACGGCAATAGCAGCAACCTCTCCACAGTTTTCTTCAAAGTGAGGAAAGAGAGCAGCACAAGCTATAACATGGCATTCTCTCTCCACAACAATGAATGAGTGCAACGACTCCACCAGCTAGAACAAGTTAAAAACACACAATTATGAAAAAAGAAAAATGATATACAAACATTAACCAAATCTAAGCTGATTTAATAACTATTAGAATATAATAAAAAGCATCAACTGTAACCTCTTCCTCACTCCTTCTGATCAATGTTCCCGACTCTTCTAGAGGTTGTAATAATTGTTTGATCCCAGGAATATCTGACAGCCTAGCCATTCGTGTTCCTTCATAAAGATCACTGAGGAAGAGAGATTCATGCACATCTTAGTTGAAAGATAGTCATAGAAGGTATAGCAAATATCAACTATGTTCTAACATATTTATAAAACTGAGAATATAGAGATAGGGCGATCATGAACTTCTTTGGTATATAAATTCAAATTGGGAGATCAGAAACATGCAGATTCTCACTGCTCGTGGAGTTCTACACATCAATGTAAAAGGAGGTTCGGTTTATTTTAGCAACATAAGTAGCTGATTAAACATCTCAAGAAATTCTGGAATTGACTTCTAATGATCATACACCAAATCAGGGGGATTGACGGTTCAAAAACTCAAAGAAAAGTGAATCCATTGATCAACTTAAAGAGGAAACAATGTAAATGTCGAAAACTAAATCAACATGCCTTGACTGAAATTACAATCAATATTCATCAAAATTTGCATACCTAGCTACCATTGTCCCAACTCCATCTCTTTGGAACAATTCCTTTAGTAAAACTCCACCAATAGTACCATCCAGCAGGTGAACTCTTTGAACACCTCCCTGATGGCAAATGGAGTACATAATTGGCAAAAGTTTTAACCGATAAGCCAATATAGATATCATATTCATAAACGAGGTGTCAATTTATTAGAGACATGACAATTTCCTCAAGTGAAGAAGTGAGATGAAAGATCACACTGAAAGTTGATATTTACTAGATACTGCAAACCATAAAGCCATAGCATGTAGTGGGGACATGAAACCAGTTAGATATTCTGTAAGTATTACATAATCTCAACTGCACAAGCAATTAAAATAAGTTTTACAGCAAAGAGAAGATGTCTTCCAAAATCTACCCCTTTTGCCATCAAGGGTCAAGTTTAGAGAATATGCAATTTTCTGTTGTATAATTACGGTTTGGGTAAATAACATGACAATTATTGTCCAGTTTAGACAATTTTATGAATCTGCAGATATAGTGATTAGACAGCCAGGATCTTACTCTGCACACAAAAGCAGCTGCAGCTAACTCTGAAAGATAACCATTTAATCGGCTTAGCCTCTCTTGTCCTCCAATGGCAAAACCCTGTTCACTAGACCAAAGCCCATTCCCATTGTCAAAACCAACACCGTTCTGAAATGTGACAGTGTATTGTTGGCTAAAACCATTCATATTGTAGGAGATTGATCCATTGGAACCATTGTGACCTAAACAATTGAAGTCCTCTTGACTGACAGCTTTTACATAATTAGCTGCTGTCTCACTCTGCTCTGCTCGTTTGCGAACCAGCATGTCAGCATCTTGAAGAGTTAAGAAACGAATAAGACGGCCAGACTCATCCAGAATTGGACCGTCTATAATACAAATCAGTTTTTCTGCTCCTAGAGCCAATGCACAAGCTGTAGCAACTTCATATGTGCTTCAATAAAATAGAACACATCAGTCTTAAAGCTCGAGGAAAAATAAAGAAGGAATGAGAAAACATATCAACAAAACATTGGCTCTTGAGTGAAGTGTCAGGAATGTTTTATGTTGAGCATCTAAGTTTAACCAATCAGAAATTGCTTATAGAAAAAACAAAACTTGTTACACATTACGAACTGTAAGATGAAGTAACTTGGCATGGCATCATGAAACAAATGACCACTGTGTAATACAGGTTGAGTTCCCAAGAATAGTAGATTGATTTAAAAGACAAGCATTCACACCGAGGGCTGGGACGCACAAACATATCCACAAAAAGCCGACTCAGGATTGTAGTCTCAGAAAAATGTTTACTGAGCATCTAACTTAATTGAAACTGTTTATAAAAAAATGAAAAAATAGTACATATTTAAGAACTAAAATGAAGTAATCTCTGCAGACAGATGACCACTGTAAGCTAAGTTCCCAAGAATAACACACTGATACAAAAAATAGCATTCCAACATAAAATCGTGAAATTATTGGCTTCTATCCGTAATGAGGGATTGTCCAGTGCTAAGCTAACTTTAACTCAACAAGTCCATCCATATCACCCATCCAATAGAGTGAAGTCTTCTTTGTCCCACATGTGTGTGTGCACACAATATTATTTATAAAGAAAACCGTACTATCTTATAACAAAAAGAAGGATAAGCACGGAAAGTTATTGGTGTACTTCCTTATCACTCAGTTGATAGTCTTTAAACTTCTATCTAAATGTACATGTATCCTGAAAAAGTCGACTGATAGGTAAATAAACATTACTATAAGAAAACACGCAATTAGAGTGTAACACCTATTCAATCAAGTAACCAGAAATCAAATGTGTTACCAGAATGAGATCAACCCGAAGTAACATTTCTTTTCCAATACTTAAATTTACACTTCTTTCTGATAACACTTGACGACGTGCACCCTAGGCATATATCACATTCTTGCTTGTTATTTCCTTCTCTTTTTTTCGTGTTAAGATTTCACTAGAAGAATTTATTTTTATTTTTTGGATTGACTTCTGGATATTGATCCTGTCATGAGATTTAAGTAGTGCAATCTTCAAGTACAAGAGTTTCACCAAAAAAGAGAAAAAGGAACATTTTGTGCCTGTCAAACAGTTAATGAATAAAAAAGGGTCACATAAGTTAAATTAAGCATGAAATGGCAACTACAAGTTTGACTGAAAGAGAGGGCAGAACAGGGAAATTAACTACACGAAGCTATAGTCTTAAGTCTCACCACGCTTTAGTATAACTCCGTTTATTCGCTGATTTTAATGACTATAATGATGCATAACATCAACAAAGATACATATCAAAAGCCATAAAGCATACTTGCAATTCAAAACTTCTCCAGAGCTGGAATAACCAAGATTGCTCAATAGCACGATGCTATCCTGATCAAGCCTCTCACGAATTCGAGAAACATCTATCTTCTTTACTTCACCCGTCGCTGCATAGTCGATTCCTTCTACAACTCCTCTCCTCTGCAACAAAATTATAATGAAAATCACAAGTCAATCTCGTTGTCATATTTGATGCCAGAAAATTTAAAACCCAAAAAGAATGACAAATGCATTTCACATATTTACGTTAGGCAATGAGGTCATATTCTCACCTTTGCTGCTAGAAAATTACCACTGGCAACACTAACACCATCATGCCAGCGACTATTTTCTCCATGCCGGCGGACACCAGTCAATGACGGCCCAGGAGACAATTTTGCCTCTATCATCAGACGAATTCTCCCAGCTGCATCCATTGCAGCCATCAGTGAATCAGGGTCTGTAACTCTGTAGCGGCCTACATACTTGGGCTCACTTCCTGTGAGAAAGAGTTATCAAATCACTTGCCTCTGAGAATATGCTTCATAGAATAGAGAAAAATTGTAGTTAAGGGAAAATAAAATTAGCATAATAGTCATAACTAATAAGAGAAAAAGTAGAGGATTTGAATAGTAAATAGCATACGCTGTTACACTCCATTGCATACAAGATTGGTTATTTTGAAAAGCAAAAGGTGGTTGTTTTCTCTTTCTTCTATGAAAGAAAAGGATAACCGTAGCTTTGGGTTTCTCCATGTTAATTGTAGCAATATTTGGGAATGTATTATAGTCAATGTAATAGAAAATAGGATCTTGCATCTAAGCTATTTACTAGATTATGTGCTCCAGCTCATCAATAGCTAGTTGATCAAGCTTTAATCTGAATTCTTCACTGTTTAGAGCAAAACCAAAGCAGTTTCCCCCAAGCAACAGCCGTATTTAGAGCAAAACCAAAGCAGTTTCCCCCAAGCAACAGTCGAGCCAAATTGGACGGAAAATACCATTTTAGACTTTCCTGAGTTTCATTGGCTTAATGTCTTCGGAGTTTGTTATATAAAATATTTAGATACTTCTCCTCATTTAATAGGAAAATAGATGTACCAATGCAGGAACACCATCTATAGGATGAAAACAGTAAGACAAGGAAAATCAACATTCTTAAGCAAAATAAACATTTGAAGTTAAGGGCAGCCCGTGCACGAAGTACCCCGCGTTTACGTAGGAACCGTGGAAGGGCTACAACCCAAGGGAATGTGATATAGGCAACCTAACCTAATGCAACCGCTAGTGGCTGATTCCACGACTCGAATCCATGACCTATAGGTCACAAGAACTTTACCATTGCTCCAAGGCTCCCCGGCGAAGATAAGATAGGTAGCAGCGACAAATTAGCAATATCAAAATGAACAAGAAAAGAAAATAACATCATTTTTCTCACCCCTTTCAGCCAGAAAGCTATCAATCTGGACATGAGTTCCAGGTACAAGAACAAACTTGATTCCCAAGCCATGAAGTAGAGAAATATCCTGCAAATTTTATGAGTAAATAGCATAATCCAGCTGTTCACCTTAAAATCAAGCTCCACACATTACTGAAGAAAAAAGGGCAGGGCAGCCCGGTGCACTAAGCTCTCGCTATGCATGGGGTACGAGGAAGGGCCGGACCACAAGGGTCTATCGTATATAGACTTACCCTGCATTCAGAGACGGAGCCAGGATTTCAATCTTATTCGTTCGGGATTTTAATCGACTTAAATTACTGGGTTCTAAATTAATAATTTATATATATTTAATGGAGTTTTAAAGATAAATACAGGGTTTCGAACCGAAGCTACTAGGTTCGGCCGAACCCGCTCTCGGTACTCTAGCTCCGCCGCTGCCTGCATTTCTGCAAGCGGCTGTTTCCACGGCTCGAACCCGTGACCTCCTTGGTTACATGCAGCAACTTTACCAGTACGCCAAGGCTCCCATTCGTTTTTTATCGAAAGTAAAGCAAAATCAACAAAATAAAGAACTTGCTATTACAGAAAATCAATCACTACTCAATCTCAAACTAGTTCAAATTGACTATATGAATCTTCTACATCCATTTCGTTTTATTTTTGAAAATCTTAACATTTGTGTGAATTAGAGTTCTTTTAAAATTAAAATTTCTCTAAATCACACTAAAAGGGAGAAAAATCTCCATCCCCAATTTATGCGACGTGTTTAACTTGGCACGAAATTTAAGCCATAAATATTTGTGCTTCTATATAGGATCTAGGAAGTTAAATTTACACTATTTCTAAATATAGAAAGTCTTCATTTTTGTGAAAAAGAAAGAATATTACATAAATTAGGATAGATGGAGTAGAATAAAAGCTTAGGAATAGTAATAAAGTTTTAAGTTATATACACTGTAAGCATAAAAAGATTATACTATCCCATCACATTTACCTAATTACAAATTTCACTTAAATGTACTTTCCTGAAAGTGCAAAATTGGTTTTTAAAATATACATAAAACTCTAGTAATATGGATAAACGGAAAGACAAAGTTAAATTTAGAAACGTGCCATGAGAAGAGGATCCAAATGAGGGCTGCTATCAACAATTTCAGCTGAGATTAGAACAACGAAAGTACTGCCTCTATGCGCAAGAAAATAAGGCCAAGCTTCTCGAAAAAAACCCACGAATATATCGTCCTTTATTGCATTACTCACGTCAAATAAACCGGCACTCTCCGGTTCACCATAAGCGTTGCACTTAATTGAAAATCTCTTCGCCAAATTAACTCCAAATGATAACAATTTTCGTCTCGCTTGGAATTTATTTCCAATTTGAGGCGTCAAAATAATTGGTTGGTTGCATTGTTTTATTGAAATTGGAGCACAAGGGCTTGAAGCTGACATTGGGAATTTTGTGGTTTTAGCAAGAAAATGAAAATGCCCCTCCAATGGAGAATTGAAGAAGAAATGTTGTGGAATGACCGGAACGGACATGAACCGGCAACTGGTTAACCGTCGACCCGGCTGTGCAGTCCGACCGGTCTTCTTCTTAATTAGCCATAATATCGGTGGTGCAAATTCAGAATGTCATTCCAGACGACTTTGCAACAAAAAAAATTATTTTTGTGAAAAAGTGTATGGATTTTTCTTTTTATTTTCATGATATTCTGATCAGTCAAATAAGAGAAAAATAAAAAGTATTTTCTGACAAAATATTTTCCTCACCTACGAATTACCAAATACCTCTGTTTGAGTTTAATTTATTTATTTAAATAAAAGGTGTGTCACAAATTGAGCTAGTAACTCTCCCACGTTTAGTTTTTGATCATTAACACAAAGCTGACACACCAAGTGGTGCTATTAATTGGAGAATCTTATTTTGTTTTCAGACATTGAAAATATATTTCTGATAGAGTTTGATTTGAGCATTTAGCATTTAGAAGATGAGCTAACATACCTTGAGTATGGAAGAGAAATAAGGAGTGTCAATGATCTCAGCAGATAGAACAAGGACAAATGTACTACCCCTGTGTGCAAGAAAATATGGCTGAATTTCTCTCATCATCTTCACAAATTCCTCTCCCTCATTTTCTTCAACTGCACCAGCCGCCATTGGCAAACTATAACTGAAACAATTTTCAGTCGCAGTTATAACTTGTCCACATGAGTCAATGCTACTGCAGCAGCTCAAACGACGACTCCTCTGTATTTCACTTCTTCTCTTCCCCTCAAAATTGTCTCCTCCCCTAATCAAAACATCAGATTTTTTCCCCATTCCCAAACTCCATCCATAATTTAGTTTTAACATTGCAAAAATACCAAATAAGCGGCGAAAAGGCGGTGTTTGAAGACCAAAAAAATGTAGTACTAAACGGTAGAAGTAAAGAGAAGACAACTTAGTTGGCAAATCTTGACGACGTGTTTATGTTTCCGAACTGCAGCTAGCTCCATTGCTTCACTAAAATGAAAGAAAATTTTCAGAATGGAAAAATGGTGAAGTGTGAGTGGCGTGCTAAAAAGACATATTCTTTATTCGTGGATGTAATAATCATGGAGATCAAATCAATGGCTTACAACCAGAAGAATTTAGCAAGAAAGAAAGAGAGAATTAATGATGTGTGGTAAAAACACAAGGGGAGAAATAGACTTTAATTTGTGGGACTCTCTATATCGATTGTCAAGCATCAAGTCACAGAAACTAGCTAGATTCGTTTCGGGAAGGTATTCTAACATTTTTCACGTCATTGTGGTTGTTGGGAATTGATTATTTAATTACTTGGCGGTATCAAATTGTTTACCCCAAAAATAGCAACCATCAAATTCGTACCTGATTTAGAGAATATGTGATTTAATTCAACACGAATAATTAAGAATAACAAATTAAAGAAGAAGTTAACAATCAAATCAATTGCAATGTTATGACCAAGATATATCTTAGATCGAACAGTGAGCTCGTCCTCAATTGGACCATCGGTTCAAGCACAATCGCGAATAAAGAAAAGAAACAGCGAGTAATGCCTTTTACCGCAGCTAGAAGACAAAAGTAAACTTTTATTGTTTTACAATGTGTCCGACTAAAGAAGAAATCCTCCTTTACAAAGTAGGAGAATTTTGGCCCTAATATAAGTCTAAAAAAGGTATAAAAAAAACTTCTTTTTCCGTTAAATGTTGATCCATAATCGACACTGAGCGGGATTCGCGTTGTAATATCCAGTTGAGGGCGAATATTACGCACCCCTATTCGTCATGCATAACCGTTCACCGTGTCTCCGAGGTCAAGAAGCTATACTCGATCCTGGGTGCATCGCTTAACCGTGTCCGATGTCGGACACACCATTCAGTTTTCCCAAGACCACCAAGCTTCGACCATTGGATGAGGACAAGGCCCCGTCCTTGCTTGCTAAACCCTCCGCTTCGGGGCAGCCCGAAGCTGCCGTAAAGGAGGAGAAAAAGAATAAGAGGAAATCCTTCGGTTCCCCGGACACCGAGGTGTAAAAGAAGAGGATTGTTGTCCGGGTCCGGAAAAGCAACAAAAAGAACACAAACGCCAGGGTACCGGGCCCCAATTCCCTCTTCCAGCTCAGGGATTACACTGAGATGACGATCTTGAGTTCATTGCTCATGGTTCAACCATCGATGAGAGAGAGCATGCGACGACCAAGGAAGACGGCCAAGAGGTTGATGTCCCTCTAGCTCGGGAGCCAGAAGGAGAATTAGAGGCGACGGCCTACCCAGAAATCGCTCTTGTCCCAAAAGAAGTAGCCGATGTCATTGACATCACGGATACGTTGTCCCACACAGATTCCATATTTGAAGAGGCTCTAGATGGTAAGGAGAAGTCAAACGAGGTGGCGTCGGGCCCAGATGATGCCCTCAACATATTTTTTGACGGCATGGACATGGGTGCGTTTGAGGACTACTCCGAGCTTAGACACATGGATCCCAAAAAAGGACGTGTCATAGGGAGTGGGCGAGCCGAGCTCGAGCCCGAAGCTAGTGAGGCAATTCCGTGCCCCAAGTGTGGATCCCGACCGTAATAGAATGGTTATTCTTACTATACCAACGGATGCCCGGGCAATGTCCGCTCTGGTGGTGTGGCCAACTACCTTCGTTTCCTGGTGACCGAGGAGGACCAGGAAAAGATGAACGAGGTGGGCACATCGAGCCTCTTCAACGAGGCGAACAAGCACTTAACTAGGTAAGATGTATATTATTTGTATCCTTTGCGAACTTTACTTAGTTTTAGCATGTTCTAATGATCTCATTGTCTTTTAGACTCCGGTGCTTCATCGTGAAAGCTTTCTTCGGTCTTGCTTGGAAATCAACCAGCTCGAGTTCGAGCTTAAAGAGCAAATCCGGAAGAAGGACATGTACTTGGCTCTCAGTGAACAACAAGACGAGTCCCTCAAGGACCTCCCAATTATCTGAGCCGGGCTGGAAAAGGCACAAAAGGAGGCCTCGTCTGTGAAACGGGAACATGCCGAGCTGGTTAATAAGGTAAAGATATTTGAGGCTAAAAACGAGAAGCTATTTGTGATGACTAATGATGCAGCTTCGCAGGTCCAAGAGAAGATAGACCTGATTGACCAGCTTCGGGCAGAGATGGACGAGGTCAAGACCACAGCTGAGGCGATGAAGGATAGGATGGACCTGCTGGCTTCAGAAAAGGAGACTACAAAAGAGGAGTTGGCGTCAATTAAGGACCAGCTCCCAGTGGCAAAGGGAAAAGCCGACAAGTGGTTACAGCTGAGTGATGAACTCCAGGTATAGATGAACTCAACCGTCATAGAACAGTCCAGGAATACACTACGCTAAAGTCGAAATTGGAGGCAACTTCGATTGATTCCTCTAAATCGGACGAGGTCAAGACCACCACATTTTGTTTTAGCTGTTGAGAGGCCACAAAAACTTAGGGGGTTGAGCCCCTGAGTGAATTCCTGAACGGCCCAATCATATGCAACTGGTGGTAGGTCTACCCGTTCCATATGGAATCTTGACACGAACTCCCTAAGCATCTCGTCATCTGTCACGACACAAATTCCCACCCTTTTAGGCCGTGACTGCGCCTAACGTTGAACCCGCTAGGCCAGCCAACGTATATCTTGCAATAGCAAATTATAATCATTTAACACGAAATAAAATGTTAGTTCGTCAATTTCAACCAATTCCCAACAAAATCATGTAAGCATTGCTTAATAAAAATAACGAAACTTTAAGAATGCGGAGAAATAAAGACATGACAA
>MDKH01153146.1:0-12631 GCA_005239495.1 Nicotiana undulata
TATCGTTCCCTTGCCTCGCCCTCGGGATGACTCTCCCCTTCCACCAGGTTTACGGCCACCACCCCGTGATTGGACCATTCTCTGCAAGTTCAAATAAGTTAAACATTATTAGTACCAAGCAGTGAATAGATCAAAGATACACAGATGAATTGCTTAAGGCAAAGAGGACCTGCATAAGGGGGACCGCGGACCGCGGTCTGCGGTGAAGGGAATGGGGAAGAATGGCCTCTCTGATTGTGGGCATTGCGGACCGTGAAAAGGCAACTGCAATCCGCACTCAGGCATCGCAGACCGCAAAAAGGCGACCGCGATCGCGATTCGCAGTCAACACTGGAGACTGTATAGTTCAAGCACCGCGATCCGCGAAAAAGTGACTGCGGACCGCGCTCATACCAAAACCTAGGGTTTTAATTTTTCAGTGATTTTCAAGTTCATATGTACATTTTGTTAAAACCCTAAATGTTTAATCAGTGAAATTAGCTACAAAGGGTCTAAACTTAGCATAATGAACAAACCCTAACATGGTTAAAGTCTTAGAGAAGAAAAAGGGTGAAAAAGAGAAGAAAATCTACCAAATAATCAAGAAAATAATCAAATTAAGAAGTTAATGAATCATAATTACACTTACTAGATGTTGAGATGAAGAGTAGATGAATGAAATGCACACTTTGAGAATATGAAGCTTGAGGCATAATAAATTTTTTGCTCTGGAGAGTTAAAGTGTGTAAACTGTAAAATGAGGACCTGAAGGATTATTTATAGAAGGGACCTGACGCCCACTACACTTACCCACCGCGGATCGCAAAAAAGCGACTGCGGTCATTCAATATTCTGGGCTCTTTGACAGATGGTCACCGCGGTCTGCGAAAATTCAACCGCGGTCCGCGAAGATTGCTTCAGAGATACATGGACATCTGCTAGGGCTCCGCGGACCGCAAAATGAGGACCGCGGCCGCGAAGCAAACTTCAGAGAGCAGTGTTTCACATAAGGAGGCTCCGCGGACCGCGAAACTTCAACCGCGGTCGTGGTGCCAACTTCAGAGACTTGTACATTCAACACTTAGCATTTTGTCCTGCATCAAAATAATCCTACACATCCCAAAACCAGTAGTGCAAACATGAGTCCTATACTACCAAGAAAATCAAAAATAAAGACACATGGATTGCCTCCCAAGAAGCGTTTGATTTAACGTCGTGGCACGACGCATGTTACCAAGTTCATTTGAGATGGAGAAGTGCCACTACATGGCTGTCATCAATTTTGCCCAGGTAGTGCTTGACCCTGTGCCCATTTCCTCTAAAAAGTTCTCCACTTTTTTTCTTTAGGTCAAGAGCACCAAACGGAGTTACAAACACAACTTCAAAAGGTCCGCTCCACTTTGACTTAAGCTTTCCCGAAAATAGACGTAACCGAGAATTGAACAAGAGAACCAAGTCACCCACTTTGAACTCCTTGACACGAGCATACTTATCATGAAGGTACTTCATTTTGTCCTTGTACAATGACGAACTGGAGTAGGCATGGAATTTGAATTCGTCAAGTTCATTAAGCTGCTCCACACGAAGGTTGGCTACCACATCCCATTCAAGGTTCAACTTCCTCAAGGTCCACATGGCCTTGTGCTCTAAATAAACCGGTATATGGAAAGATTTCCCAAACACTAATCGGTACGGAGACATATCGATCGAGGTCTTGTAGGCAGTCCTATAAGCCCATAGAGCGTCATCCAACTTCTTTGACCAATCGGTCCTATTTGCATTGACTGTTTTTGACAATATGCTCTTTATTTCCCTGTTGGAGACTTCAACTTGGCCACTCGCCTGAGGATGGTAGGGGGTGGTAACTTTGTGATTTACACGATACTTTGAAAGCAAGGTGTCAAAGGCTTTATTACAGAAATGCGACCCCCCATCACTAATGATTGCACGAGGCGTGCCAAACCTTGTAAAAATGCTCTTCTTGAGAAATGCCACAACACTCCGGGCCTTATTGTTGGGTAGATCTACTGATTCAACCCATTTAGAGACATAATCCACCGCTACGAGAATGTATGTGTTCCCACAAGAGATAACAAACGGGCCCATAAAAGCGATACCCCACACATAAAAAATATCCACTTCGAGAATAGTATTGAGAGGCATCTCATCTTTCTTTGAAATTCCCCCGGCCTTCTAACACTCATCACATCTCTTTACTAAGTCACCGGCATCTTTATACAAAGAAGGCCAAAAGAAACAACAGCTCAGCACCTTTGATGCAGTCCTTGCCCCTCCATGATGACCACCATATGGTGAGGAGTGGCAAGACTCAAGAATCGATCGTTGTTCTTCTTCCGGTACACATCGCCGGATGATCCCATCAGTGAAAATCTTGAATAAATATGGCTCATCCCAATAGAAGTCCATATTATCCCTCCTAAGTTTCTTCCTTTGGTTAGAAGAGAGCTCACAAGGGACGACACATGTGACAAGATAGTTGGCAATGTCGGCAAACCATGGCATTTCTTGCATTGACATCGAAAGAAGTTGCTCATCGGGGAAACTATCATTGATCTCAAGCCCATCAGAAGGTCGACCTTGCTCCTCCAATCGAGAAAGATGGTCGGCCGCTTGGTTTTCGCACCCTTTTCTATCAATAATTTCCAAGTCGAAATCTTGAAGCAACAATACCCAACACATGAGTCTCGCTTTGGAATCCTTTTTGGTCATGAGATACCAGAGTGCCGCATGGTCAGCGTGAACTATGACCTTGGCACCCATCAAGTAAGGACGAAATTTCTCCATAGCAAAGACTATTGCCAAAAGCTCCTTCTCCGTGACGGTGTAATTCATTTGGTCCAAGTTCATAGTTTTGCTAGAATAATAAATAGGGTGGAAGATCTTGTTCACCCTCTGGCCCAACACCTCCCCCACAACTACATCACTTGAGTCACACATAATCTCAAAAGGAGAGCTCCAATCCGGCACCGTGATTATAGGAGTTGTGGTAAGCTTGTGCTTCAACAATTCAAAGGCACTCGTGCAATTCTCATCAAAATGCAATTTAGCATCTTTCTCAAGCAATTTGCACAAAGGATTGACCACCTTAGAGAAGTCCTTAATGAAACTCCGATAGAACCCGGCGTGCCCAAGGAAGCTCTGCACTCCCCTAACCGAAGTTGGTGGTGGCAACTTAGAAATCACGTTAATTTTTGCTTTGTACACTTCAATACCATTCCTCGAGATCTTGTGACCCAACACTATATCTTCTTCCCCCATAAAGTGGCATTTTCCCCAATTCAACACCAAGTTGGTTTCTTCACAGGGAGCAAGGACTTTGTCAAGATTACTCAAACACTCATCGAAGGAGTCCCCAACTACACTGAAGTCATCCATAAACACCTCGAGGAAATCTTCAACCATATCTGTAAAGATCGCCATCATGCACCGTTGAAAAGTGGTGGGTGCATTGCAAAGTCCAAAAGGCATACGGGCGAAGGCAAAGGTACCATTCGGACATGTGAAAGTGTTCTTCTCTTGATCCTCCGGGGCAATCAAAATCTGATTATAGCCTGAATACCCATCCAGAAAATAGTAGAAAGCCCGACTCGCAAGCCTATCTAACATTTGATCCAAGAATGGCAAGGGAAAATGGTCCTTGCGGGTCTCTTTGTTGAGCTTGCGGTAGTCCATACACTCACCATCCGGTAACCGTTCTTGTAGGAATGGGCTCATTTTTGTCATTTTGGACCACCGTCATTCCACTCTTTTTCAGAACACATTGGACCGGAGAAGTCCAAGCGCTATCCGAAATTGGATAGACAACCCCCGCATCGATCCATTTTATGATGTCTTTCTTCACCACTTCTTGAATTTCCTCGTTGAGTCTCCTTTGATGTTATACGGAGGGCTCTGCTCTATCCTCCAAGATGATTTTGTGCATGCAAAAGGTGGGGCTAATACCATGAATGTCCGCAAGAGTCCATCTTATTGCTTTCTTCCTCCTCCTTAGCACATTTAGAGTTTAGTCTACCTGCACTTGGGTTAGTCAAGAGGAAATAATGACATGAAAAGTACGTGATGGATCAAGATATTCATACCTTAGGTGGGAGGGTAGTGGCTTTAACTCCAAAGTCGGGGGCTCTTCAATTGAAGGCTTTATTGGTGGAGTCTTTCGGTTCTCCAAGTCCAATGATAGCTTTCTGGGACCATAAGAGTAAGAACCCATGCCTTGAAGGGCATTGGTACTTTCAAGAAAACCATCAACCACGGTGTCCTCGTGGTCCAATAAGGCAGCCTCCACTGGATCATCTACATGGATCATAGAGCTTGCATCATTAATAATAACCTCAGTCGCGAGGTCCATAAAAGAGCATACTTCTGTACTGTTGGGCTAATTCATCGACTTACACACATGGAATACCACCTTCTCATTGCCCACTCGAAAAGTGAGCTCCCACTCTTCAACATCAACAAAGGCCTTCCTCGTGGCAAGGAAGGGCCTCCCCAAAATGATGGGGACCCCAAAATCCACTTCACAATCCAGAATGACAAAATCCGCAGGCAAAATAAATTTGTCAACCTGCACCAACACATTATCAATTATCCCTAGGGGCCTCTTCATCGACCTATCCTCCATTTGCAAACGCATTGAGGTCGCCCGATTCCCAATATTTTAAATACCGAGTATGGAATCAAGTTAATACTCGCCCCAAGGTCACACAAGGCTTTGGAAAAATACGCACTCCCGATAGTGCAAGGAATGGTAAAAGCTCCCGGGTCTTCAAGTTTCGGTGCCATGGAATGTGTTATAGCACTCACTTGGTGAGTCATCTTGATGGTCTCACACTCCATATACCTCTTTTTAGTGACTAAGTCCTTCATGAACTTAGCGTACCCGGGCATTTGTTCCAAGGCTTCAACCAACGAGCCCTTGATGGAAAGATTCTTCATCATATCAATAAACTTCTTGAACTGAGTCTCTTGCTTTTGTTTGGCCAACTGTTGAGGATAAGGAGGAGGGGGCCTAGACAATGGTGCCTTGGCTTGTGGGACCACCGGTTCTGGCATATCAATCACATGTTCCCTAGACGGGTTTACGTCCCTTTGAAAGTCCTCCCCATTATCAAGTATATCAATTCTCACCTCACTTGTAGTTGGCTCTTCCACCACTTGCTCATTTTCAATTGGTAGTTCATCATGGGGAATTTCATCATCATCAACAATAATTCGCTTTTGCCTCGAAGTACTTACTTCACCACCTTTTCCACTTCTCGTGGTCACCACCATGGCGTGACCGGTATTGTTATTGTTCCCACCCTTGGTGTTCACCACCGTATCACTCGGTAGTGCATCCTTTGGGCGTGTGTTTAAGGCATGAGAAATCTGGCCCATTTTTACTTCAAGGTTTCTAATGGAGGTATTGTGAGAGGCCAACTGAGCATCAGAGTCTGCATTTCACTCCATCATCTTCTTGAACATGTTTTCAATTCTTCCCATATCATTGCTCGATGAGCTTTGTCCTTGAGATTGGTACGGGGGTGGATTGCTTGGTTGGGCCTTTGAAAGCCCGACCCCCGATTACCATTGCCACCCCAGTTGTTGTTGTTGTTGTTGTTGTTGTTATCTCCACTCCAATTGTCTTCATTGTTGTTACCCCATTGTCGATCATTGCTGTTCCCCCAGTTTCGAGCATTGTTGTTATTGTTCCAATTTATTTGTCTTTGATTCCCCCAACTTTGATTGTTGCCTTGGTTTCTCCAATTCTGATTGTTGCATTGACTGTTGCCTTGACCTTGGTTGTTATTGGCATACATCACATCATCTTCTTGGTCAAAATATCCTTTTCTTGGCTATATCCGCTTGGCCCTTGGTCACCCTGATCATTGTTTCTTTGCTTAGAATTTCCCCAGGGTCTTCTTTGGTTCACTCCCTCCATGGAATTCACTTGCTTAGGCCTTTGTAATTGTTGAATCTGGGCCTTTGCAAGTTGGTTCATAGTGGTTGTGAGATCGGCAATTGCTTGGCCTTGTTCTTGAAGTTCTTTGTGAAGACTATTGACACCGGTCTCACCCTTAGGTACGTTTGCTCTACTTTGCCAAGCTGACGAAGTGTCATCCATCTCATTTAGTATCTCACATGCCTCGGGGTAACTCAATTTCATGAAATTTCCACCGGCCAACTTATTGACCACACATTGATTGACAATGTTTATCCCTCGGTAGAAAGTCTGTTGGATCATGGCTTCAGTCATGTCATTGTTCAGACATTCCTTAACCATGGTCCGGTATCTCTCCCACATCTCATGCAAAGGCTCGTTGAGTTCTTGCTTAAAGGCCAAGATTTCATATCTGAGTGCCGCCATATGACTTGGTGAGAAGAATTTAGCAATGAACTTGTTCGCGAGCTCATCCCAAGTAGATATTGAGTGGTTGGGAAGCCGCTCGATCCAGTCAAGAGCCTTCCCTCGAAGAGAGAAGGGGAATAATAGAAGTCTCAATGCATCCTCTGAGACATTCGACTGCTTACTACCCCAACAGGTATCCACGAAGCCCTTGAGATGTTTATAAGCATTTTGGTGCGCAGCTCCAGTGAAATAACCCCTATGCTCCAAAAGGGTAAGCATCACATTTGTTATCTGAAAATTTCCCGCCCGAATCCTCGGCGGGACAATGGCTCTAGCATACCCCTCGTTTGGAAAAACCCGAGGGGCAGCTCTAGCAGCTGGAGGTGGAGGAGGATCCTGATTGTCCTCATTAATATTGGCCGGTCAGCCTCGCCTGGGAGGAGGTACTTGGTTTATTTCCTCTTCCTTGTTGTCATATACCTCCTCCACAATGTTTCCCAAAGGATCCGCCATAAGAAATGAAATGATTCAACACACACGTTAATAGAAATGGGTAGAGGCACAGGCCTTCGAGAAAGTAAGAGAAAAAGAAGTCATCGACTTCATATGGGACCACATCGTGTGTCGGTTCGGGATTCCCGCCGAAATAGTATGTGACAACGGGAAGCAATTTATCGGCAAAAAAGTGACGAAGTTCTTTGAAGACCACAAAATCAAAAGGATTCTATCAACGCCCTATCACCCAAGCGAAAATGGCCATGCCGAATCAACAAACAAAACTATCATTCAAAACCTGAAGAAGAGATTGAATGATGCTAAAGGGAAATGGAGAGAAGTATTGCCTGAAGTACTATGGGCATATCGAACAACGTCGAAATCAAGCACGGGGGAAACCCCATTCTCTTTGGTGTATGGGTTCGAAGCGTTGATTCCGGTCGATGTAGGGGAACCTAGCGTCAGGTTTCAGCATACCACCGAGGACTCGAACCACGAGGCTATGAACTCTTGTCTCGAACTACTAGATGAAAAACGTGAAGCTGCACTTGTTTGAATGGCCGCACAAAAACAATGGATCGAGAGGTATTATAACAGAAGAGCGAACCTTCGTCATTACGGAGTCGGGGACTTAGTTCTAAGGAAAGTAACCCTCAATAATCGAGACCCAAACGAAGGAAATCTAGGACCTAATTGGGAAAGACCGTACCGAGTCATCGGATTCGTGGGTAAGGGATCTTACAAACTTAGCACAGTGGAAGGCAAGAAACTAGCAAACAATTGGAATATATCACTACTCAAACGATATTATTGCTAAGGTATAACCTTCTCCTTTTTCCATTTATATTTAAGGATAACTCCTTCCAGGTGTTCGATCGAGGACGTCGAGGCATCCTTCAACTCGAAGACCTTATTTTAAAGCATGTGTTGCACTCTTTTTCTCTTAGATCAGGTTTTATCCCAAATGGGTTTTTCCGGCAAGGATTTTAACGAGACAACATTTATATTCTACCTAAGGAGAATTCAACAAGTATCCAATACTTCTTTCCAATCAACCTCGAGTACTGAGGAGCATCACCCCTCAGGGATTGGCATACTTCAGTCCTAAGAGAGCCTCGATAGGAAAACTTTGTAATGGACCAAACGGTAAAAAGAATCGTGTCCGTATAGGATTATCGAACCTCGATGGAAAAACATGTATACATGTACGGGTTATTGAAAGAAGCATATTTTCTATTAAACACCTCATGTCTTGAAGAAATTTGTTGCTCCATACTTACAATTCAATATGGAAAAAGCTCAAAAGCCAAAATACGAGTACATCTCGATTACTCGGGACTACCGTCGATAGTCAGAAATGTTCGAACTAAGAAAACTTAAACTCATAAGACATCAAGGAGGCACCTCTCGATGTATAGGCCATGGCCATCACACTCGGGGACTAACGTTTCAAACGAGTTCGGAATATCATCGGGAATTAAGTTCAAAATACATACTCGAGGGCTACGGCCACACTAGAGGCTATAGACACGATAAATACTACAGTCACTTAAAAAGGCCACGGACAAAATAACGCGTCTCGGAGACATCCGAATTCCGCCATAATCTAAGGCCTTCAAAACACTTCGAAAAAACTTGTTAAATCAGGCTACCCTTGGTAAAAGCAAATGATGAAGGGCTTCGTTAAGATCAGCCCTCGAATAACTTAAAGGCTTTAATAATCTCAGACGTCGAATAAACCTCAAGAGGTATTTGATTATGTTTACACAAACAAATTACGAATAAGGCTCCGATCAGCCGAGCCTTCGAAAAATCTAACAAGGACAAAAAGCACACGCTAAAGCATAAAAAAATTCTCACTAAGTCTTTTAGCCAAAAATAGGGAAAAATTATAGCCGCTTCAAAAGAGCCTAAGGGACAATACAAAGGAGCCTAAGGACCGACCTAAAAGAGACTAAGGGCCAAAACGTATAAGGCTCGAAACCTTTCTTTCACTCAACTCGGACTCAAGAGTCCTATCATCGTGAGCTCGCGTCAAATTGACTTAAGCTTGGCTCGAGGATTAGCAAAAAACTTAAAGGATATTCTACCATTAAACCCAAGGGTTTATTTTAATCCAAATTTGAGCCAATGCTCACTCAATTATTGAAAGTGATGACATCGAATATCGATTCTGCATACAACAAAAACGAAGCAAACTTTGCAGAAAACCGAAGACTAAGAAAACAACCAAGGAAAATCCTTCTTTTTATATATACAAGCGGTGTTACAAAGGAGTTCAACAAAAAAAGGAGTACAAAAGGATAGAAAAATGTTCCTATCTACACCAGGGGGCATCCCCCCGGGCCTGTTTCTTCCCTCGGGTCTGTCTCTCCCTCGGGCCAGTTTCTTCCCTCGGGTCTGTCTCTCCCTCGGGGCCAGCCTCTTCCTCGGGGCCAGCCTTTTCCCCGAGAATAGCCTCTTCTTCAATCTCCTCTTCACCTCCGGACCCACCTTATCCAACTTCGCCATCATCATCGTCATCAGAGGTGAGAACAAATTTGGCATCAGCTTTATCTGCCTTAGCCTGTTTTATCTCTTTGGAGAGATCGAAGCCCCTGGCATGGATCTCCTCGAGAGTCTCCCTCCGAGATTGGAACCTGGCATAGTCATTACTTCGTTTCTCCCGAGAAGCAACTTCTCTCAACTCTGTTTGAGAAGATGCGATATCCTTCAAATATATGGCGACCGTTCTGTCAGCCGTGATATGTATCTTCTTAGCTTCAGCCCAGGCTTCCGCAACTTCGGCCTCGACCTTTGCAATACTGGCCTCGAGCTCAACAATTCTACCAGCCTGGATTGAACTGCTCTCTTGGGCATTTTGAAGCTGGATCTCGATGGTAGATACTTTCTCCAATGCAGTTTCTTTCGCCGCAGCCAGGGTGTCCATCTTCTCCTTCTATTTATTGCATTCGGCGTTGATATGGATGACCTCGCCTCGAAGTCGATCCAGCATCTCCACCTCTGCTGCAGTTGATACATCAAAGTGTTAGCCTCAGAATACGAAAGATGAAGCCCGTATCTTTTCAAAACAATGGTTACCTGATTCTCCAGTTCATCCTCGTATTCACGAGCCTTGGCCAACTCTGACCGAAGGGTTTTTAGCTCTTCCTCCTTTTTATCGCATAGGAGCCTTAGGGATTTCTCTTCTCCCAACGACTTGTGTAGCTTGAACTCGCATTGACTTAGCTCGGCCTTAAATTTGATGAAAGCCTACAAAAAAGAAAGGAAAGATCAGTCAAGCAAATGAGGGAATTGTAACATTAAAGGAACTACATTGTTACTAGAACTTACCATGGAGAAGAGACGTTGGGCTTCTTTGAATGTTGAGGCTGCATCTGCAAGATCGGCATCATCGACCCCAGCAAAGCAACTCTGGAAAGGTTCGCCCTTACTTGGGACTTCGCCTAACTCGGGTGTCTTCAGGGCCTGAGCATCCCTGATAGTGTCCTCAGAACAGACCATGAGCGATGGGGAGTGACCTGCTGTCATGGCCTCGGGGAGATCCCCCGAGGCGCTCTATTTGGTCGCAGGAGCTTCGAAACTTTATCCTTTTGGAATGCTACTAGAAGGTTGGAAAACAACCACGACGTCAAGCGACGCAAGGCCCTCGTCCTTCTTTTCTTTCGAAGTCCCTTCTTCGTGGTTAAGGGATTCGATTTCAACAGTTTTGGCGGTCTTGGTGATTTTTCGGTTCGGGCACCAAAGACGAACCCTCCACCTCGTCATCTTCATCATCCATAAGCTGGTGGACTCAGTCAATGTCCATGTTAATAACAACGCTCTTCTTGCGCCTTTGATCGGGCTCCGCTTTGTTTTGGATATCCTCGGGCCTCGAGGACCTTCTTCTTTTATTGTCATTTTTTGGTTTTGAAATTGGAGACTCAATATTTACCCCGGGAGGGGGCGGCCTCATCTCAGAGAACTCTCCAATGCCTGCAACAATAAAGTTAAGTCCTGGAAAGAGAAACATTTCTTAATAAGTAAGAGAATATTGAAACACGAACCGTGGTGTTTTGCTTCCCACATGCCCTTCGATAAGTCTCGCCACTTGCGTTTGTCGTATGACGAGGTGGCAGCTAGTTTACGAACCCAGTCCTCAAGGTCGAGGATCGCATTGGGCATCCACGGGACCGCTGCAGAAAATAGAAAAGAATATTACACAAAGCTTAGCAAAAACTAAGGAAAATCACTAGGGAAAAGGGCTTCACTCACGTTCGAAGTTTCATTTCTCGGGGAACCGCATGTGCTCCTCGGGGATGACGTCGATTGTCCTCACCTGGATAAACTGACTCATCCAACCTCGATCTCTATCTTTGTCATTGCTGGCAAAGAAGGATTTAGTCGATCGATGTTGAAGTTTGATCAAACCTCGAAAAAGCTGAGGTCAGTATAAGCGGATGAGATGGCTTCGGGTAAGCTCGAGTCCCTCGACTTTGTCGACAAAGAACTTGAGCATAATTACTATCCGCCAAAAGGACGGATGGATTTGGACTAGGGTGACTTGGTACCTTCTGCAAAACTCGAGCACGACTGGGTCGAGAGGACCCAACATAAAGGGATAAGTGTACACACTTAATAACCCCTTTACGTAAGTAGTGATGTCTTCTTCACGAGAAAGGATCTGTACCACGACCTTCTCTTCCCAGCCGCACTCTCTTTTCACATCGTCGAGGTGTTTTTCCGCAATTGAACATATATACCTCGAAGAATGCTCACGACGACCAGGGACAGCGGGAGGATTCTCGGGCGTGAAGTCCTTTTATAAGGAACAACCGCCCGGTACAATCTCATGGAGCGCCGATGGTTTGCCCCGACCGGACAAGAGGAAGAAGAGGAAGTTCCTTCTTTTTTAGGAACGGACTTGGAAGTTTTTGCCATCAATTTTAGATGAAGAAGGAAGATGAAAATAAGTCTGTCACGACCCAAATTCCCAACCTTAATGATCGTGATGGCGCCTAACATCACACTTGCTAGGCAAGCCAATGTTAGAAATCGATTACTAATTTCCTTAATTAATTACTTAAGCATAAATAAATCAATTTAGGATGAACTTAATTGAAATAATTTCAACAACCTTACAGCAAAATAATAATAATGACTAATTAAATTTAACGAACCACGAACTAATTAAATAAATATCCCTACGACTACCCCAAGGTCTGGTGTCACAAATTCACGAACTATTAAAGAATACTACAAATAATGGCTAAAAGAAATAGTGTAATTGTTCTGAATAATGTAAAACAGTATAAGCAAAATAGGAGAAGACTCTTGGAATCTGCGAACGCCGGCAGATGTACCTCGTGTCTCCGAATAAATGGGTGGTCGTCCTGAAGCCCTCTACTGCTGACTCGTACCTGGATCTGTGCAAAAGAGCACAGAGTGTAGTATCAGTACAAGCGACTCCATGTACTGAGTAAGTGCCAGGCCTAACCTCGGCGAAGTAGTGACGAGGCTAAGGCGGTGCTTTAACGATAAACCTGTGATATTAGCATATGTACGATAACACAATAAAATAATTCTACACGAACAAGAAAATATATTTGAGACAATAATTATAAAACAAGAAGGAAATCTAAATACATCAATTCAAATACTGCAACAATAATAAAATAACACAACCGCCTCTTTCAGGCCTCAACTTTAACCAATCCTCAAGAATTTCCAAGCCTTCAAACTTTATCTTTGAATAAAAGTAGTGCTAACATATGAAAATAGTAATATAAAATAGAAAGTTTCAAATCTTTGTTTTTCTGAAAACAAAACAGT
>ML296599.1:0-14565 GCA_005239495.1 Nicotiana undulata
TAAGCAGTAAGGTTGCCAATCAACTCATCTAGTCTAAGGGTTGCCATATTTTTGGATTCCTGAATGGCAGTTATCTTGCTTTCCCAGGAGATAGGCAAAACCCTTGTCAGGATCTTCTCAACCTTGTCTTCTTCAAGGATAATTCTTCCAAGAGACTTGAGCTCATTTTTCAAGGTTGTGAACCTTGTGTACATCTCCTGGATTGTTTCTCCTTCCTTCATAGTGAAGTTTTCTTACTGAGAGTATAGCAATGTACCTCTAGACCTCTTCACTTGAGTTGTTCCTTCATGTGCCACTTGTAGAGTATCCCAGATTTCCTTGGCAGTGGTGCAACTTTGGATTTTGCTGTATTTATCTGGGCCTAGTCCACACACTAGCCACTTCTTGGCCTTGGCATTCTTCTCCCATTTCTTCAGATCTTCAGTTGTGCAGTCAGCACATCTACTCCTTCAGCAGTTTTCTTTATTGTTGCAAGTGGTCCATCAGTGACTATGTCCCAGAGTTCATAGTCCTCTCCAATAAGGTGATCCTTCATTCTATTCTTCCACCAAGAATAGTACTGCCCGTTGAAGAGTGGTGGCCTTGTAGTTGATTGTCCTTCCCAGTTCCCAGGTGGTGCACTCATCTTGATCTTTTCCTAGGTGTTAGCCTCTTCAAGGATAACCTGCTCTGATACCAATTGATGTTTTAGACTTCAATACTACACAATATTATAAGTTAATTGTGCAGTACCCAATTTTCGAGTGCTGTCTAATAAGAAGAACCTGGTTCTTCTTAATCTACTACTTACTACAGTTTGCGGAATAATTAAGCAGTAATAGTAAAGAAACATGGATTTTTATGTGGAAAACACCTGACTCAAAAGGTGAAAAAACCACGACCTACTCCTCAGTAGGATTTGCTCAAACTCTTCACTAAACACTGAGCCAAAACGGACTTACAAAATAAACTCTTTTGTAATCCTAGGACTAACTCTAATCCTCTTTGTATCAACTAGCCTCTAGCTAATTTCTACAGAATTCAAGCTAACTCTAACTTGATCAATTTGTACCTATTACAATTTGCTTCTAATAAAGCTGATAAGATACAATATTTAAACTCCTACTACAATCAACTAGACTCGATATACAGACAATGAAACTGTTCCTTCTAGTTGAGCTGTAGCCTTTGTATCGCACAACAATTCTGCTTGCAAAACCTCTGGAACTTTTGCTTCAGAACTTGATTCACTTTTGTACTTGTGCGTCACTTCTTTCATCCGTAATACTTTGATTATTTATAGAGGTCGTTTGTTGAGTCCATGATACAATTCTGATCCAACTCTTCCTTGGTAGACAAGTTTGATTGTAACTCAACTTCCTTCCTCTATTCCTGTCCTAGCTGAAATCAACTTCTGTCTTTTCTATCAATTTGTAACCTTTTCGTATTAGGAGACATTCTCTTAGTTCTTTGATATTTAGCAAACTCTAATATCTCCTAGATTTGTACGATTTGCGATCCAACTGCTTTATATAGAAGTGTGTGCTATGATGGACCTGGTTCAACTGGACACATGTTGTCAATTTTCAAAACCCATTCAGTGATATGGGCCAACAAGGGGACTATGAATAAAAGGTTTTATTGAAAAGTATTATTGGAAAATTAATGGTTTCGAGGGAGATTATGATTGAAGGACTTTTATATCGAAGGTATATTTGAAAAGCATTCGTCTTGCATAAAATGACATTTGAAAGCCATTTATTGGGAAGTTATATTTGGAAATTTCGTACTTTGAAAGAAACTATGTTCTAAGTAACCCTCTCTATTAAATATACTTATATATACATTTAGAGAAAGTGTGTTTTTCAAAGGAGATCTTTCTAAACTGAAATTATTATATTTGTAAGTTTTCAATATGAACTGTTGTTTAAAGGTTTTCACCAGTTTATTTATTTTAATGGCTAAGTTCCGATGTGAACAACATACGCAGGGTTGAGTTATTGGTGTTCTCTATTGTGTTGTGTTTTCTTCCGGTTTGGCTTGTTTTGCTGTCTACCTTTTTGTGTATTTTCATGCTGTCCCGTTGGTTAATTTAAGAAATTTCCTTCCGCATTATACTTTCATGGTTGTAAATTATTCCATGAAGTCTTAGATAAATGTAGTGTTCGGTTATTTCTACATTCATGTCAGTTTATTATTTAGACCAGTGGTGTCTTGACTGGTCCTCGTCACTACTCCACCGAGGTTAGTCTTGATACTTACTGGGCACCGCTGTGGTGTGCTCATACTACACTTCTGCACATTTTTGTGTGCAGATCCAAGTATATATATATTATTAGTAGCAGTGTGGATCGTTGCCGAGGAGACTCAAGGTAACCTGCTATTGCGTTCGTAGGCTTCAGAGTCACCTTCCTACCAGTAGTATTCATCTACTGTTGTATTTATTTCCAAATAGTTATAATTAGAAGTGTAGAAGATTCGTAGAGCTTATGACTTGTATTACCGGTTTTGGAGAAAATTTGTAATTCTGTCAAGATTTCTATATAGAGATTGCTAGATTTCTTTTATTATTGTTATTTTTTTGTAAATGTTAGGCTTACCTAGTCCCTAATACTAGGTGCCATCACGATACCCAATGGAGAAAAATTTTGTTCGTGACATGACGAAAGGTGATTTATTCTATTGTCCTAAAGAAAAGAAGGTAATTGTTAGCACAAATGCCAAGTTTATTGAAGAGGACTATTTGATGAACATGTTCCTAGAAGTAAACTTGTTTTACAGGAACTTAGCAAAGGAATGGAAACTCAATCATCTGAATAATAAAACGACCAGATGCAAACCCCAGAAGTCGATTTTGACATACCATTGCATTTTAGTAGTGAGAGAAATGTCAATAGACTTTATGTCCCGCAAGAACAAGTGACCGAAGTCATACTACCATAAAGTAATGGGAGTTATGTTGACCAAACTGCACAACAAGATGAAGTCGTTGATATCCCTGTGGATAACATGGAGACTCAGGTTCCTTATAATGATGTGGTTCAACCACAAGATCATAATGGTGTAGTTGCAACTTATGTAGTGCGCAGTCGTAGTGGGAGAGAAATAAGACAGCAATTCGTTATACACTCTTGGGAGAATCATATAATAGGATGCCTGAGGAGCCAACTTCCGAACCTATCAGTTACGACCAAGCACTACATGATAAAGATGTTGATAAGTGGGTTGCTGCTATGAAATCAGAGATGAGGTCTATGTACTATAATCAAGTCTGGGATCTTGTAGAACCACCTGATGGGTTTAAACACATTTGATGCAAGTGGATCAACAAGAAAAAGAGAGGTGTAGATGGAAAAGTGCAAATTTTTAAAGCAAGGCTTGTAGCGAAAGGGTTTATTCGGAAAGAAGGGATTGATTATAAGGATGCTCTTATCCATTGCTGCTCATTATGATAATGAGATTTGGAAAGATGTCAAGACAACTTTCCTTAATGGAAGTCATGATGAGTGCATGTATATGATGCAACCAGACAGTTTCCTGAAAAGTGATAAGGAACACATGTTGTGTAAGCTTAAAAGGTCCATTTATGGACTGAAACAGGCATCTAGGGCATGAAACACTTGTTTTGACAAGGCGATTAAATTTTTTGGTTTTGATCAGTGTCTTAATGAGTCTTGTGTATACAAGAAGTGGGATGGGGACAAAGTGACATTTTTAATCTTATATGTAGATGACATATTGCTCATAGGAAATAATGTGGGCATGTTGGGTTCAGTTAAGTAGTGGTTGTCCACGCACTTCGATATGAACAATTGGGAGAAGCTACTCATATCCTTGGGATCAAGCTCTTGCGAGATCGCAATAAAATGGTATTAGGCTTATCCCAGGCTCTTTATATTGATACAATACGCTCCAGGTTTAACATGCATGATTCCAAGTAAGGATTTCTCCCTTTCAGGCATGGAATTTCTCTGTCTAACGATCAGTCTCTTAAAATTGATGAAGAGATAGAAAAGATGAAGGCGGTCCCCCATGCATCTGTTGTGGGGAGTCTGATGTATGTTATGTTATGTACTAGACCTGATATCTGCTTTGTCGTTGGCTTTGTTAGCATATTTCAGTCTAATCCTGGGAGAGAGCATTGGACAGCAGTCAAGCATATAATTAAGTACCTGAAAAGGACTAGGGATTACATGCTAGTCTACCATTTGGATGACTTTGTGCCTATTGGGTACACTGATTCCGATTTCCAATCAGATAGAGATTCTAGAAAGTCTACCTCAGGAAATATGTTTACTCTGGAGGTGGAGCCATAAGTTGGAGGAGCATCAAGAAAACTTGTGTTGCTGATTCCACCATGGAAGCCGAATATGTGGCTGCCTCTGAGGCAGCCAAAGAGGCGGTTTGGCTCGGGAACTTCCTAAGAGAGTTGGGTGTGGTATCCTCGATTCAAGCACCAATAACACTTTATTGTGATAATAGTGATGCGGTTGAAAATTCGAAGGAGCCACGAAGCCATAAAAGAGTAAAGCACACTGAGCGTAAATATCATTTAATTCGTGAGATAGTGCAAAGAGGGGATATAGTAGTCACCAATTTTGCGTTAGAGAACAACTTGGCGGACCCATTTACTAAGAGCTTGCCACAGAAGACTTTTGATAGGCATATAGACGGAATGAGTGTTAGAATTGTAGAGACATGGTTATGAGTCTAAGTGGGATATTGTTAGGATATACTATAAACCATGTGTATTGTTATAGTATTCATTATGGAACAACTGTTTAGTTATTTATTGAATTCAATAAAGCTTTATGTTAAATAGATCATGTATTTGTCTGTGCGTCCACTGCTTATATAGTAGATGATTTAGTGTATAAAGTATAGCTTATACATGGAAGATTAAATCATCGGTTCTTATAAGTCATAAAGTTTATGTTCACAATCTAATGATGGTATTGGACAAACCATCGGAATGGTTGTAGCACAAGATTAAATATAATTTATCTTGATTATGGGAATGGTTTAATTTTGACTTCTTGTGCTAGTACATTTTGTATGTATTGAACGGATCAAGTAGAGATAAGTATTTTATACTGATTTAATAAAATAATTTCTCTAGTCCATTCAATACACTTATACTCTTAATCTTGATATAATTATTATTAGTTGTGTGTGTCAATTATTGTTGTGATTTATTAAATGGCGAGATTCTTTCGTCGGTCAATAAGGCCGGTAAATAGGATAATAATGATATATATTGGCGAAGTAATAATTAGTTGGTAGAATCCATGTCTCGGTTTTTGAGATTGATGATACTCCTTTATGAAAGCTTATAAGTTTTCATGTGTAAACCCGACCGGTAGATTTTTTATCCGACACGTGAAAAGTCTAAAGGAAGTAATCGATAAATTAAAATTGTCAATTCAATTTGATTGGTTAGTATCTGAATTTTAACATAGGGAGTTAAATAAGGTTTTATGGAAGAATTTCGAAATTGAACTAAGGAGTGCAATTACGAATTTTTAGTGGAATAATTCGTAATTTATTTTGGTAGAAATTAATTTCAAATTTTAAAATTAATTTCAAATTTTAAAATTAATTCCATAATAGAAAGCCTAGTTAATTAAATTATGTGGTCCCTATTGTGCTTAAATAATAGGAAATAAAGGAAACATTTCCTTAGTGGAAGAAGAAAACCAAACAGGTTATGAAAAAGAGTTTTAACCTAAAAAACGTGGCTATATATACTCCAAATAGGGATGGCTGTTTTTGACATTGGTTTTTACACGTTTTTCTTCCTAGGAATTTCGCCCACCCAAAATTCTCTGTTTCTAGATATTATTTGGGTAACACAGTAGAAGACTGTGGAGGTTTTGCTGAGGTCGCGGTCTTGCAACTCTGGAACTGGGAACCGAGATTAATCTGCTTTGTTCACGCTTCAAGAGGTAACTCGAATAATCTCAGTGTGCGCTAATTGTTTAATTTACACGTGAATATGATACTGTAATTGCTTCCGCTGCTATATATAATCCAATAGAAGAGATGTGGTGCAGTGGATGAGGTTGCTATTCCCTTAACGAGAGGTCTCGGGTTCGAGTCTTAGTATGGAAAAATCCTTGCTAGGGAGCGCTTCCCTTCGAATGGGGCCCTATGTGACGCGAATCCGGATATAGTCTGGCTCCAATGTGCATATCAAATATCAGGGGAGAAACTATAAAAAAAAGATTCAAATGTACATTGCCATGGCAGCTGAAATTGTATGTATGTTTATTTAGAAGAAAGAAAGTGTGAAATCAAACTAGAGGGTTTGTGGGTTCTAATTTTTCGGAGGCGACTTCAAGATTGTGATCATTTTGTGTTCCCTTGTACTTGTACCACTTGGCACATATTAGAAAGTATCCCAAATCTAAAACCTCTAAAGCAGCAACTAAGTAATAAAAGTAATCCAATCTCCCCTTGTTTAGATCCTCTGCTAACCAATTCTCTGTTTCTGATATTCTTGTTGTCTTGTGCACTACTGATATCAAGAAGCTACTCATGTAACTAGCCAATGCAAAACCACAAAACAAAAACGACCCTGCGAAACTCCTCATGTTTTCTGGAAATTGCTTGTAAAAAAACTCAACTTGAGCAATGACAGTAAATGCTTCAGAAAGTCCAGCGAGAGCTAGTTGAGGTATTAACCAATTAGCAGACATGGCTGATATTTCTCCTCTTCTTGTTTCAATGCCTAGTGTTGGGTGGCTAAACGCGGCATTCCTTCGTCGAGTTTCCACTAGAGCTGATACTAGCATTGTGAAAACTGCAATAACTAAACCAATTCCCATTTTTTGAAGGACTGTTATACCAGCTTCTTTCTTTGTGATCCTCTGGAGAAATGGCACAATTAATCTGTCGTAAATAGGTATCCAAATAGTCATGCTTAGCATTTGGAAGACCGCGTAAGATGCTGCGGGAATCTTGAAAGTACTTGTATTTCTAAGACGCCTATCGCTTTGCAAGGCTTGAAAGACTACATAAGTCTGCATCTGGACTAGAACAATGTAGTACATCAATCCTGCTATCCATATTGGAAATACTCTTACAACACATTTCACTTCTTCCACTTGTTGGATGCTACAAAGTTTCCACAGATTGGCTGCTGATCCATCTTCTTTTATTTCGTCTTCAGGGGTTATAACAGATGCTTTATTCAAGAACCTGGACAATCATAGTTGTATCTTTCATTAGTCTTAGCTCCACAAGAAAAAAGAATGAGGTGGAATGATTGTATCAGTTACCTAAATTGATCGGTATAAGGAAGTTCAGTGTTGATAGTATTGATTGAAACGTGGTTGAACAAGGTATTCTGTGGTTGTTCTGGTAGTTTTAATCGCCTCTTTTTCATTGCAGCTACGAGCACTTGCGCGAAACTTGTCAAGGGACTACCCTCAGGTAAAATCATGACATAAATTTTGGTACCAACGAAGAAAAAAACGCATGACAAGAACATTAGGAATGTGGGAATAGCCAATCCAATAGCCCAACTCACGCTTGATTGAATGTAGACGATGACAGTCAAGGATACCATCATTGCGAAAGTGAAGGTGAAGTAGTACCAATTGAAGAAGCTGTTAACTCCCTTTCTTCCTGATTCTGTATTGGGATTGAATTGATCTGCTCCAAAGGCTAAATTACACGGCCTAATGCCACTAGCACCTATTACTAGAAAACCAAATCCACATAGTAAGAAAGCTAGTTGTCCTGTAGTTGGTTCAAGGCAGGTGCTATTTGCTGCTGTTCCACAGTGAGGAGGATGCAGTTTTGAGATTGCTGCTGTTAGCGCTAAAAACATCATGCCCTGTATACATACAAATATTCAAAGTTTTACCATAAGTTTGCAAATTGCTGAAAATATATAAAAAGCAGTTTAGTGCACAAAGTATCTCGCGTTCACGCAGGGTCCTGAGAAGGGCAACACCCCAATAGCCTACCCTAATGCAAGCATCAATGATTGATTTCACGGCTCGAACCCATGACTCTCCTCTTCAAATTATAAAAGACATAATTAAGTAGATTAAAGTGCGCGCTCTAAATACCGTGAAAGAAGATATAGAAGCAATCCCCAGTGTCTTGTAGCGACCAAGATAAGTGTCTGAAAGGAAAGCTCCGAGCAGGGTTCCAAAGTTACAAGTACCATTAAAGACATTAATGAGGTTAGTGGCAGTAATTGAATTCATGTTGAAGACAGTGGTTAAGTAAACCAAGAGATTCGCTGAGGTTCCAATCGTCCCTAATTTCTCAAACGTCTCATTTCCTGCAAGTTATGTTTTACACAAGCAAAGCTCAAATAAGAGGCCTCCAACATTTTTGTGTTGCAAATTCTACAGTTTGTCATATTTAGAATGAAAATAAAAGTATAATAGCATCATATCATATTACAATTTTACCTATAATGAAGGGCATGGCCTTGATTCCTCCATAATTGGGTTCATCTCTTGCAGGGACCTTATCCACTTCCATATCCGAGAGTATGATAATTATATTTTCAGCTCCTCAAATTTAAATTGTACTTACTATCTTGGCAAAGTCCAAATTGTATAAAAAATAACCCAATTTTTTTTTTTTTTGGGTAGTTTCTTGCTAGAGCTGAACATATTGAGGAATGTAATTTATAGAGAATTATGGCTGTATGTCAACTTGAAGTATAGTTTCCCACAATTCTTGATCTTACTCATTATTGGACGACTTTTACTGGCTTTGTCTATATCTGCATTTTGTACCGTGTACAATATTTTTGAATTTGCAATGTTCTGAATTATTATTCTTAGATATCGATTAATTAAATAGTTGACGCGACCGACAACACTTCGATATATAGTAGCGGAAAACAACTAACGATCATGTGTTATTCGTGTAAAATCGTTTCCTCGTTTGTAATTTTTCCCCTTCGTTAATTTGGCGTGGCTATTGGTTTCTTTTATGAGTTAGCAGTGACATATATGCTTATCTAATTTTAATTTTATTTATCGTCGATATTTTTTCTATTCAATGTTTAAATATGTTTTTATTGAAAAGAAAAAAGAAATAGTAGAATGACTCCAAATCTCAATCTCAATTAAGCAGCTTTGTGTACATTATTAAACGTTGCAAAGTGAAATGTTGATCGGCAAAAATAACTCTCTAATATATTTTTATTATTTGATATTCAGATCCCTATAATATTGATCGAATTCTATACTTTAAAACTTAAGTTATTCTTTCAATACTGAAATTTTACGTTTGATAAAATTAACATATTTTGGACTTTATCAAATATTTAGAGTTGAAAATCAACTAAGATGCCTATATTATATAAGTTGTACCCACATATTAAATAATATAATCTGTAGGTATTTATGTATTCATTCGTTCTTTATGCTCCTCTCGATCTACTTCTACAACTAATATTTTGTAGGTGCTTTGTGTGTATATCTTCATATCATGCTTGCTGTATCTAAATTTAATATGCATCTAAGCCTAACACGAGTCATGAAATATGATGCAAGTAAGCCAACTTGCTCCAAGAAGTAAAGATATGTTACGACATAACAAATACTAGAAAATCTATCAATTAAGGTAGATCACCTTTCAAATGCCACAAAAGAAGTAATAAATAATATGTGGCTCCAATATCTAGTTGATAGGTGTTAGGCAAAGCCTTGGTGCAGCTTTTATGTGGCTGTTTCATTTTTGCTTTGTCGGAGGGGTTAGGCTAAGCTTACATCATTTCTCTTCCCTACGTACCTATTGGGTTGTCTGGCAGGATCTATTAGGAAAAATAATAGGATTATATATATTAACTTTGATATTATTAATCTCTATTTTATAATATTTTTCAATCTATTTATAGATAATACTTGTATACCTTATTTAATATTATTTTTATACATAACAAATTATGATATTAGCATTAATACCATAATTTTTTACATCGATGTGATCTTCAATTTTATCGTTATACTTGCTTATCCATGTATTAAAATAAATACGTTCCTGGCATGCTATAGGAGTTAATTAGAAGGTTCCGGTTAATAAGTGTAGAAGGTTTTGAGTTTTAGGAAGCCCATACTTGAAAGCATACTTTAGGTAAAAAGGTTACTTGTTTCTTTTGTGTTACTCTTAATCCTATTTTTGCGTCTATCCTTTTGCATAATGCGAACACCTTCTTATATATCATGCTTGCTTTTTCTAAATTTGATCAGTAACTAAATATAACGTGAGATGTGGAGAAATTTTGTTTTGTGAACTATGATTTGATTAAGCATATTTTGCTCCAAGAAGTAAAGATCGATAGGTTACAAAAAGGTTCCGTAGAGTCTATTAAATAAGGTAGCACCTCCATATCATATTAATTAGTAAACGCGAAAATAATAGATACACATTAGGCCAAGTTATAATGCAGCTGTAATATAGGTGGTGGTTTCATTTTTTAAATTTCGTAGAAGGGACTAGCCTATGCCGTGGACCGGCGTGGCATCATTTCCCTCATTGCGGGTATCACTTATTGAAGCCTCATGCTGAGGCTAGCCTCCTTGGATCTTAAAATTGTGCGTTGTTAATACCATTATTTGTCATTTTCTATAATTTTTTGCTAAGAACAAATAATCAAAATACGTCATTACGAGAGACAAGGACCAACTTAATTACACGACAGTCTAGGGCCCACGGGGAGCGCCAAACTGTTTACCCATAAAATGGTACAGTTGAATTTATACGCGGTTTCTAGACAAGTGAATTGATTTGATCCTGAAATAATAGGAGAATTGAATAAATATACAATATTTAGCCTTAAGATGAAGATGAAATAACAAAGACAGTAATTCCGGGAGTAAGGCTTCCGGGCACAGCTAGCACTAGCGAAATCAAAAGCAAGAAGATAAAATTGTATAAAGCTTTGATTATAGCGCAAGTTTGTCAGGAAATTCGTGTCCTTTACAATGATAATAGAGTTCACTATTTATAGTTGTACCTAGTAACAAGGTCCTAGGATCATGCCCTTCTTTAATGTCAATTATGAGAGTCACTGAAAAATATATAACGGCGGACATAAATGACAAATTCTTTGTAACGGGCATCGTACTAAATGCTGTAGATATTCTCCATTAAATAATATAGGGTAGTAGGCATTTATTTCGTCTATATAAGCACCACTCTTTCCGGTAACATATGAAACAGTTGTGTTCAATTTTAGCTATCCTTTATCTTCGGCTCCACGTGTCACTCCCTTATGCCATCACTTTACATAGCATATTTTACCCTGTCCACAAATATTTGTACTTCCTTTAAGATTTCAAAAGTAGAGAATTAAGATGAGACGTAACAAAATCTCATAACCAAAACAAATTGCCAGCGTTGCGATCAAGAGACTATGGAACTCAAGCATGATAAGGGCCTTGTTCAAATTGATTGGTATGTAAACGTGAGGATTCATTCTCTCCTTCCGAAAAACGTTTGATAATAGAAGTCTTACGAGAATTGTCTTAAATATTATAAATTAGAAGTGTGTAAGGTTAAGCATTTACTGTATTTTAAGATGATGAAAAGTCTGCAGCCATGTAACAAATTCATGGCAACTAATTATAATCATACACTACTAAAAATTCGGGAAAAAACGATCACAAAAAGCGACCAAAGTTGGTCCCTAAACAGTAAAAAGCGACCAAAACGCGTCCAAACAGGCATGATCGCTATTTTGTCGGTCCCTTTAACATAGAGACCAAAGTTGGTCGCTATTTAGCGACCACCTTTGGTCTCTATGTTGAAGAGACCAAATATTCCAGGTATCAAAAAAAGAGACCAACTTTGGTCGCTTTATTATTTTAATAATATAAATTTAGCGACCACAGTCGGTCTCTAAATTTAAATTATAATATTTATTTATTTATTATTATACAAAATATAGCGACCACGTTTGGTCTGTAAATAAAATATAATATTTTAAAATCTGTAAAATAGCGATCAAAGCTGGTCGCTATTTTATTAATTTATTTAATTTGTTTTAAATAATAGCGACCACAATTGGTCGTTAATTTCCAGAAAAAATAATTATTTTAGCTTGTTTTAAACAAAAGCGACCACAATTGGTCGCTAAAGTCCAGGAAAAATATTATTTTTATTAACATAGCAACCACCTTTGGTCGCTATTCTGGAAATCTGGGTTCAATAGCGACCAACTTTGGTCGCTTTTCTTGGTTTTATTTTGGCAGTAACTGCCTATTTTGTCAGCCACACCACCTGCCAGCATACCAAATCCTATTACAACAACAACAACAACAACAACAACAATACTAACACAACAACAACAACAACAATACTAACACAACAACAATACGAACTAACATCACAACAACAACAACATTAAAACCAACATTAAAAACCAACAACGTATAAAGTTCAATAGAACTAACACATTTAACTAACAAAACTAAGTTAACACTTATTACAAGCCCATTCGAAAACCGGTTCTATTGTCTAGTTCAAAGTATATAAAAGTAACTAAGGAAAACTAAGTATATAAAACTAAGTGTTCTTTCAGCATCCTCGTCCGAAAGTTGGATTGCCTCGCCCGACTCATTAGGTGGCTGACTGCGTATGAATTCCTCCACGTCAGATGTGAAGCGACCCTATAAGAAAAATTACATTGAATTAGTATTTCAAATTTTATATAAAAGTAAATCAAAATACTTAATGAAAAGTAAAAAACTTACATGTACAGTCGAGGCTCGGTGAATAGCTCATCTTGCTTCATTGGCATCATAAAGCTGTCTGGTGGCTTTGGTGATTATCCTCGTAGTAATATTACTCGGGATGAACTTGGATACAGAGAATAACTTGGATACAGTACCTGGAAGGGTGTGTTTTTGATAAATTATTGTTCTCATTAGCGACAATGATGATGAGAAGGCAATGCCATGTGTTTCAAACAGTGATGGTGTAGGTAAGAATTTAACATTTCCTAAGCAGATAAAAGAAGAGGTTATAGAGGAATTCTCTACTTTATTTTCCAAGAGGAAAAGAAGTTTAATTGAGAGTGACAAGGTTGACGGTAATGGAAAGTTGTCCGTTGCTCATGGCAGTTCCCATAAAACGGGGATCGTAAGACTCTGTGATGACAAAGACGAAGGAAGTTTTATTATCAACTTTCTTCGGAGTGTGATCCGTACAAGCTTAATGTGATTGGTGATATTTCTTCGGATTCAGACAATGATTTGAGTGACAAAAGTATGGAAATGCTAATCAAATAAGCTTGATTAGCATCACAAGTTTGATTAACATTTCCATACTTTTTGTCACTCAAATCATTGTCTGAATCCGAAGAATTATCACAAATCCCATTAAGCTTGTATGGATCACACTTGGAAGAAAGTTTAGAATAAAACTTCCTTTTGTCTTTGTCATCACAGAGTCTTATGATCCCCGTTTTATGGGAACTGTCATGAGCAACGGAGAACTTTTCGTCACCATCAACCTTGTCGCTCTCAATTAAACTTCGTTTCCTTTTGGAAAATGAAGTAGAGAATTCTCTATAACCTCTTCTTTTATCTGCTTAGAAAATGTTAAATTCCTACCTAGACCATCACTGTTTGAAAAATATGCCATTGCCTTCTCATCATCATTGTCGGTAATGAGAACAACAATTAAAGACCCACTCTCCCAGGTACTGTGTCTAAGTTAATCTTGGTGGAAGTTCCATTGCATGTCTAATAAAGTCATCAACCCCTTCTACATCCAAGTATGATGTTCCATCTATACAAATAAAAGTGCAATTCATAAACTAAAAGTTCAATTCAAAACTAAAATTTCAAGTCATAAACTAAAATTTCAATTCATATCCTACAATTTCAAGTCATAAACTAAAAGTTCAATTCATATCCTAAAATTTCAAGTCATAAACCAAAAGTTCAATTCATAAACTAAAATTTCAATTCATAAACTAAAAGTTCAATTCATAAACTAAAATTTCAATTCATAAACTAAAAGTTCAATTCATAAACTAAAAATTTCACTTCATAAACTAAAAGTTCAAGTCATAAACTAAAAGTTCAAGTCATAAACTAAAATTTCAAGTCATAAACTAAAAGTTCAATTCATAAACTAAAATTTCAATTCATAAACTAAAAGTTCAAGTCATAAACTAAAATTTCAATTCATAAACTATGTTGACCCAAAAGGTCATCCTAAGTAATTCCAGCTAAATCTGTGTTCTGAGGCCCCGAAATCCTCCGTTAATCTCATCTCGATATGCGTGCGCAGCCCGGGCAGGTAGTCGGGAAACTTCCATGTGAAAATTTGATAAAAATAGGATTTTTGAATTGAATAATTGAATAAAGTTGACTTTGGTCAACATTTTTGGTAAACGGATCCGGACCCGTGATGTGACGGTCCCGGAGGGTCCGTAGGAAAATATGGGGCTTAGGCGTATGCCCGGAATCGAATTCCGAGGTCCCAAGCCCGAGAAATGAATTTTTAAAGAAAATTATTTTTTGAAAATAATAAAGGCTTTTGAAAATGAATAATTATGTGAAAACCGTGTTACCGGGCCCGTATTGCGGTTTCGGAGCCCGG